>CAOKZL010003700.1:0-84656 GCA_948472985.1 Iguana delicatissima | reverse complement strand
AATGGATTGGGAAGTGATTACCATTAGGAGAAAGATGTACGATAGATGTGAATGTTAAAAAAAATGCAGTTGAATAGATTAGAGTATAATGTATTGCTGTAAAGTGTAAGTGATAGTATTTAATGGAGCAGGATGAGTAAGAATTATTCGTAATAACCCCGTGGTGATAAAGGAAGAAGTCATTGTGTAAATATGAACAGCGCAAGGCAGTGAAGAGAAGAAGTAAGAAGAAGTAAAGATGAAACAGGAATAAGGTAAAATAGGTATGTAAAGGGATAGAAGGTATGTATGTATGTATATATGTTAATTTTTTTCTTTTTTCATGTTTTTTTTTTGGTTTGTTTGTTTTCGGTTTCTTCTTTATATGTCATCTATGTCGTGTTTTTGTTTTATTTTGTTTTGCTTTGTTTTTTGTTGGGTTTTTTTTTTGAATGTCTAGTTGTTTTTAATGTAAAGTTGTGGCTATAGTGTTTGTCATTTTGTTTTTATTTGAAAAAAATAAAGCTATTTTAATAATAATAATAAAAAAGAAAGGCATAAATCATGGTCCCGAACTGATATGTTCTTCGCTTCCAAAGATTTAATAAAAGAAATTCAACAAAGAGATTCTCCCCAATTTATATCAGACCATAATCCGAATATGTTAGTTATGAAAGAGCCAAAAGTTGAATTTATGTGGACATTAAATGAGAGTATTCTGAAAGATAATAATGTTGTTGAACACCTTAGACAACAAATAAATTTATACTTCCAAGAAAACATAAACAAGGAGACTCCCATGAACACCATCTGGGATGTGCCTAAGGCAGTTTTCCAAGGTTTGATCATATCTCAAGAAGCTCAAATTAAAAAGAAACAGCAAGAGAAAGAAGCACAAATAGTTAATTTATTGAAAGAGAAAGAAAATGAACTTAAAATGAGACCAAATAATGACAGAATTCTCAAAGAGATTAAAAGTCTTTGGAAACAACATACAATTCTGTTAGAATCACAACTGGACAGAAAAATATTATATATAAAACAGCGCCATTTTGAGTCAGCTAACAAATGTGGAAGATGGTTAGCATGTAAACTGAGAAAGGATAAAGAAAAAAGAATAATTACAGAAGAATCCGAGATAAAACGATACAACAACAAGGAGAATTAAAGTGAGTCTTTCATCAGTACTTCTCAAACTTATATGCAAACGGAATAGAGCACGGCAAGACCTCCCAAAGAATCATGGACTACCTAAAAGAAATTAATATATCACAACTAACTGAAGAACAAATGGACCAACTTAATAGACCAATCACTTTAAACGAAATCTCTGAAACAATTAAAAAACTGAAACCAGGGAAAGCCCTGGGTCTGGATAGGTTTTTGGCTACTTTTTACAAAGTTTTTGAAAAGAAACTTATATACCCTCTTCACAAAATAATAAATCGACTGATGACTGGAGAAATTCCTGAATCATGAAAGTCAGCCAATATGACTCTCATCCCCAAGGAAGGGAAAGATTCCAAAATACTATCAAGCTACAGGCTGATCTCTCTGCTTAATGTCTATTATAAGATCTTTATGAAGATTCTTGCAGAGAGGCTGAAAAAAGCATTATCAAACTGGATCCAGGAAGATCAGGTTGCTTTCTTACCGGGCCATCATCTAAAAGATAATATTAGAATGATTCTGAATGTAATCCATCATGCTGAATCTTATAAAAAGAAGAAACTAGGTTTAATCTTCCTCGTCGCCAAAAAAGCATTTGATAAAGTTTCTTGGCCATTTTTATTGGCAGTTCTCCAAAAAATGAACTATGGTAATAATTTCTTAAACTGAATAAAAACATTATATACTGATCAATATGCCCAAACAATTATTAACTCTGAAAAAACCAAAGCTTGTAAGATTAGAAGAGGTACAGGGCTGCCCCCTCTCCCCATTACGTTTTCAAATTATTATAGAAGCCCTTTTGATTCAAATAAGACAAAATGAAAGTATAAGAGGGGTTAAGATTGGAAAAACAGAAGTGAAAGCACAAGCTTACGCTGATGACCTTGTCATTATACTAGAAGACCCATTGTGTTCCTTGGATTCTTTAAACCAGATGATAGAAGGCTTTGGGGACCTATCAGGTTTCAAAATTAACCAAGAAAAAAGAGCCCTGTTAACGAAAAATATGACCACAAGTAAAGAGAAAGATCTGCAAAGCAAAATTAAATTTAAAATATCTAGAAATTTGGCATCTCAATTCAAGTCTCAAGTCCTGCAACAAGGAAGACACTTTAAAACAACAACAACACTCTCTAGTCCAGTCTCAGTTCTCCACCCTGCAGTCAAGTCTCAAGTCCTAAAACAGGGCACTTTAAAATAAAACACAGCCTCTAGTCCATTTCTCAATTCTCTACCCTCAAGTCCAGTCTCAAGTCTTGCAAGGGACTTTCAAGTCAAATTTTAAAGTCCAGTCTCAATAATTCCCAATCCCTATCCTCCAGTCTCAAATCAAAAGAACAGAGATTATTACCTTGCAGAGGGAGGCAGCCTGAGCGGGCACAGGTAGCCCGAGCAGGCATATCTTGTGGAAGGGGTATACTGGCCTACATGTGACAATCACTGGATGTGATTGTGTGATCTTGCGCTCCGCTCCACTACTTCTGATAGGCATCAGACCCACTGACCCCAGCATTTATACATGGCATTGATTTTCATCACAGAAAATAGTGCTGAACTTAAATATTAAATGAACTTATATATTATGTCACAATACGAGATGTGTTGTTACTCCTGGCTGCACATTTCCCACCACCAGAGGATGAGAAAGCAAAACTGCTTGTAGTTGTTTAGACTAGCAGGATAGAGCTTTTCCCATGAGAAAGCTGAATGTAACCAAGGCCGTCTGGTTCGTGCAGCTGTGGTCATATGTTATGGTTTGAACAGCTTCTTGTTATTGAACATGAAATACTTAAAACACGGCCTCTGAACAGGCTGTGCTTCTTGTTACTTTTTCTCTTCTCTGTTAGAGATGGCTCGCTCCGCTGTGACTTAATTGCCTTAGTTTGATTTACTGCCCGCAATAAAACTGTTAGACTGCTGCCTCGTTTGGGCTGTGAGTTTTTTCTACTGATGGCAGGAATGCCTCTGGTGGGTTCTTGGCATGGTAGCAGAGGATGGTTTTGAGAGGTGTTTTTTGAAGTGTTTTTACAATGGCTCATGTGGTGCCTGGGGGCCTGCCTCTCGTTAAGCTAAATGCAACTAATTACTTGGCATGGTCAGCTCGCATGGAAAAGTATTTGCAAGCTGAGGGGCTGTGGGGTGCCTTCACAGCTCCCCCGACTCTGCAGGGGACTGCTGCGGAGATAGCAGCGGCAACGAGGTGTGCCATGTCTGTCCTCTTTCTGGCTGTGGAAGATGACCAGCTCACGCATATTAGGGATCTTGCCACCCCTCGAGAAGCCTGGGAGAGGCTGCGGGAGTTGTTTTTGAGTCAATCCGCAGCCGCCCAGTACACCCCCTGTGCGCCCGTTTATATGGGATGAAACTGGGCCCCAGTGCCCCGGTGAGGCAGCATTTGGCTGAGATGTCAGAGCTGTTTTCGTCACTTCGGAAGAGAGGCAAAGTGTTGCCTGAAGGTGACAAGGTATTTTGCATCTTGAATTCCGTTGATAGTTCCTGGAATTTGGTGGTGTCCTCGCTTCAATCCATGCCAGAGAGTTAACCGTTCCCTTGGTTTCTGCTCGTCTGCTGGAAGAAGAGGAAAAGCGTGCAAGGAATGCAGCGACTCCCACTCAGACGGCTCCAGCTGCAGAGGCCTGTGCCGGAGGGAAGAGTTCTCCGGCTGCTGAGGCGAAGCAGGAGGGGCTGGTGAGAGCCCATGCTGTGCGAAGGTGCTTTCGCTGTGGGTCTGCTTCTCATCTTAAGCGTGATTGCCCACTCCTGAAGCAAGGAGCAAAGTTTCACAGGCGCCGGTGCCAGGAGCCTTGGCAGAGGAGGCAGAGGAGGTCGGGCCAGAGGGTGGCTGAGAGTTGCTGTTGCCGTGGGAGATGCTGTTGCGGACACTGTGTCAGACTCTGAGGAGGCAGGTGATTCCGTTTGGCTTCTAGACAGCGGCTGTTCCCAGCACCTGGTCAATTCTGAAGATTTATTTGACTGTTTGGATTCTGCCAGTGTTTCCACTGTGACATTAGCAGATGGGACAAAGGCTAAAGTTTGTGGCGAAGGTATAGCTTTTGTCCCTGCCCTTGACATGGGTTTGAAAAATGTTTTGTTTGTTCCCTCTCTTGATTTCTGTTTGCTTTCTGTGGGGCAACTAACAGAGTCAGGGTTCAAGGTTGAGTTCTATGGGAAGCAAGGTAAAATCCTCAAAGATGGAGTGGTGTGTGCTGTGGCTACATGAGAAGGGAGGCTGTTCTTTCTTGAGCCACGACACACTGTGTGTAATGTGTATGGCAATGTCCCACAACATGATGAGTGCCTTCATCTCCTCCACCGGCGCGCAGCGCATGCAAGCTTTCCTGTGTTAAAGAGGCTTGCTGGTTGTTGTAAAGGGTGTACTTTGAAGCCTTGTAATGTTTTTCTTGACTGTGCTATTTGCAAACAAGCTAAGTCTAAACAACTCCCAGCACTGAGGGTTAGTTTTCATGTGCCAACCGCCCCGTTTCAGTTGGTACACTGTGATATTGGGGGTCCTATGAGTAAACCCTCCCTAGGGGGGGCTAGATATTTCGTCATCCTCGTAGACGATTTTAGCAGGTTCATTTTCTGCTATTTGTTGAAACAAAAGTCTGATGTGTGTCAAGTTCTCAAGAACTGGTGTTCCTTGGTTGAAAGGCAGTTTGGTTATTCCCTGCAAAAGCTTCAAACGGACAGAGGAATGGAATTCCTGTTGGAGAACTTGCAACAATGGTTCAAAAAGCAAGGGATTGTTCACAGAACGACTGCCAGCTATTCTCCTCATCAAAATGGAGTGGCTGAGCGGAATGCAGGGGTTCTGCAACTCAAATGCACAGTTTGCTGCTGGATGCAGATCTGCCTCTGAGTTTTTGGGGTGTGGCAATTCTGACTGCCTGTTACATACACAACAGGCTGTGGAGTTCTGTGGTTAATGCTACTCCCTATGAATGTCTGTTTGGTAAACAACCTTCCATTGCACATCTTAGAGTTTTTGGGAGTTTTGCTTGGGTGCACATCCCCAAGGGGCAAAAAAGGGAAAGGGGGGCCAAAGGCCCAGCGTATGCGATTTGTTGGCTATGAACCCAACTGCAAAGGGTATCGTTTTCATGCTGGTGGCAATTCCTGTGTGGTGTCTAGGAATGCCTCTTTTGAGGAGCCACGCTAATTGGTCGCGTGTTCAGGCAGCGTCTGAAGTTTTTCTCCCTGTGGCTGGTCTGCCAGCTTCTCAGCCAGTACAGCCTTCAGTCTCTGCTCCACTCCCAGCCTCCGCTCCCAGTTCCTCAAGGGTCAAAACAGAAGAGGAGAGAGGCACGTGGAGGAGAAGAGCTGTAAGTGATGTGCGAGGGTCTTGCACAGGGGAGAGAGAACGTGAGGGCTCAGTGAAGAGGTCTCGCAGTGCTGAGGACAGGGACGAGCCTTTGCAGGATCGTCCCATCCCCAGACGGTCTCAAAGAAAAACGAAAGGCACTCCACCTAAACGTTTTTCCCCCGAGTCTCTTGCTGTTCGTGTGTGTGCTGTAAACTGTGAGCCTCAGTGCTTTGCTGATGTTGTGAAAATGCCTAAGCAGCAGGCAGAACCCTGGTGGGATGCAATGCAGAGTGAAATGGATTCCATTATTCAGCATGATGTGTATTCTCTTTGTAATTTGCCCAAGGATGTGAAACCAATTGACAGCAAATGGGTCTACAAGTTAAAACCCACTGCTGATGGGCATGTGAAATATAAAGCGCGCCTAGTGGCACGCGGGTTCTTGCAAGACATCAGTGATCTGGATCAGATCTACTCCCCGACTGTGAAAGCACAGTCCATCAGGTTGGTGTTTTCCATAGCAGCTCAGAGAAAAGCTGTTATCACACACTTTGACATTACCACTGCCTATCTCAATGCTGACTTGGAGGAAGAAGTGTACATGCTCCAGACTGATGGGTTTGTAGTTGAGGGGAGAGAAAGTCAAGTTTGGCTTTTGAAGAAATCGCTTTATGGGTTACGGCAATCTGCCAGGTGTTGGAATTTTTGTTTACACAATGCCCTACAAGGGTGCGGGTTCAAACAAAGCCTTGCTGATCCCTGTGTATATGTTCGGGGGAAAGGGGAGAGTTTGGAAATTCTCCTTGCATATGTGGATGATCTGTGTTTGGTCAGTGCTACACAAAAACAAGCGCAAGTGTTTGAAAAAGAGCTGGGGAAAAAGTTTCAGGTGAAAAACCTAGGCCTAGTACAGAACTTTCTTGGAATTGAAGTACAGAGAACTGAAAATGGTATTCTGCTGTGTCAGAAACAAAAAATTGTAAAGTTGTTAGAATTGTCTCAAATGTCTGACTGCAAGCCGGTACAAACTCCAATGGTGCCAGGTTTTCTGAAAAATATCTGTGAGGAATTATTTCCTGATATACACCTGTATCAGTCTGTCATTGGGAGCCTTTTGTACTTAGCTGGTACCAGCCGGCCTGACATTGCTCTAAGTGTCAACATTTTGGGCAGAGCGTGTGCTAACCCAACCCAGTATCATTGGCAGGGTGTGAAACCTAAAAGGTTCCCTTGATTATTGCCTAAGCATTTGTCCTGATCAGACGCCAAACCTTGTCTGTTCATCAGACAGTGATTTTGCTGAGGATATTGTGGACCGCAAAAGCACAACTGGTTTTCTTGTCAAATACAGTGGTGTAGCAATCGACTGGAAGTCTAAAAAACAGTCTTGTCTTGCTTTATCAACTGCAGAGGCAGAATTTGTGAGCCTATCTGCGCTCTGTACTGAGTTGGTTTGGTTTTTGCAGTTACTACAAGACCTGCATGTGTCTGTGCCATTGCCAATACAAATATGTTGTGATTCACAAGCCTTATTCAAATGGCAGTGTCTGACCGGGTGTCTTCTCGATCAAAACACATTGATATCAAATTTCACAATGTGAAACAATATATACGAGAAGGAAAAGTGTCCCTTACCTATGTGTCTTCAGAAGAAAACATAGCTGATGTGTTTACTAAGCCACTTCCTGCGAATGCATTTGGTCAACACGTTAGCAAACTGTGGTTGGTGGAATCTCCAGTGCATGGTGGCTGAAAATGTTACGCAAGGAGTAGGGGGGGTGTCAAAATACGAGATGTGTTGTTACTCCTGGCTGCACATTTTCCCACCACCAGAGAGAGAAAGCAAAACTGCTTGTAGTTGTTTAGACTAGCAGGATAGAGCGTTTCCCATGAGAAAGCTGAATGTAACCAAGGCCGTTGGTTCGTGCAGCTGTGGTCATATGTTATGGTTTGAACAGCTTCTTGTTATTGAACATGTATACTTAAAACACGGCCTCTGAACAGGCTGTGCTTCTTGTTTCTTTTTCTCTTCTCTGTTAGAGATGGCTCGCTCCGCTGTGACTTAATTGCCTTAGCTTGATTTACTGCCCGCAATAAAGACTGTTAGACTGCTGCCTCGTTTGGGCTGTGAGTTTTTTCTACTGATGGCAGGAATGCCTCTGGTGGGTTCTTGACATATTAAATATTAAATGTTCAATTTAAATATATTAGAATACAACCCCCGATGTAATTTCTGAAATTGTTAGCAAAGGCCATTATTACTCCATAGGAAAAAATGACCTACTTGCTATCTCCCCTTGTGCATCCCAATCTTCCAGGTTTTCAGACATCCGGTCTCCCAGGTATTCAGGCGTTCCCCGGTCTCCAACAAACTATTTGGTTGGTGGATTCAAAATATTCGGTCTGCCTATTTTGGTACAGGGATTCGGATTTGTGAATCTCGAATCCTTCCAAGGATTCAGTTAGCCCATCTCTACAATTTATGTATGTGCCTGTATCTCTTATAAGGGGTTAGTTTAACCTCTGGTTTACTAGTAAAACTGAATTATTGTGTCACAAAATGATGTATGTCTAAAGAGTGTGTCACCAAAATGAAAAATTTGGAAACCTCTGCCTTAAACTTTTCCTAACCCGATCAGTAAAGGCAGGGGATGCAGTGCCTTTAGCCAAATGGGCTGACAAAGTCGAAGCCTTGTGGCTGGGAATTATTATTAATTCTATTAATAGATTTTAAAATAATGTTGACATTCGTTTCATCAAAACAGAAAATAACATTTCCTTTTCAAATACATACATCAAACTCATAATCATACGGAAGTCATCCACAACTTCACCCCCAACAAAGAGAAATAAAGTCACATTAGTCTATTGTCTGTCATATAACATAAGAAAGCTCTCATACCTGTGTTTCTCAAAAGTCAATGTTCATCATCTTGATTCCATCCCACAGATTCCTAAAATAGTCTATAACATTATCCCAATCTTTGATAAATTTTTCAAATTTCTCTTTCTTAATACATAAGTAAACCTCTCCAAGTGTATCATATTGAATACCTTCATCTACCAGTCTTCTGTCAAAGGTAGGGTTTCTGATTTCCATTTTTGTGCAAATAACTGGTAGCAGCTGTCATATAAAACAGTTCCTTTCCAGACTTTTTTCCCCAAATCATCATTCATTATCGATAACATATACAGTTCAGGGATCATTTCAAAATGGAAGCCCAAGATTTTCTATGGCATTCCAAATTTTTTCACTTTTTTCCACGTGATAAAAAGTACCAATTTCATGACCACATTTCAACCACTTATTTGAACAATGTTGATGCATTTTGGATAATTTTTCAGGGGCTAGATACCATCTGAGGTACATCTTATATAAATTTTCTCTAATATGCTGACAAGCAGTGTATGTCAACCTCTTTGTCCAAGTTTTTTTCACATTGTCCCATAGAAATTGCATGAGAAAAGTTTTGTGCCCATTTGATCATTGGTATTTTAACTGGATCATCCCCTGAAGCCCATGTCAATAAGATTTTATAAATAGAGGAAATCGATTTAGTGGTGTATTGTCAAGACCTTAAACCTTTGCTAATCCTGTCAGTAAAGGCAGGGGACTCAATACCTTTAGCCAAATGGGCTGAGAAAATCAAAGCCTTGTGGCCAGGAATTAAAAATCCATCAGAATACAGTAAGGACACCTACAAAAAACAGACTGACAAACAGAGGGCACCAGAGTGGGATTTTAAGGCGTGAAACTTCATGTACTTGTCAACCAAATTCTGGTGGTGCCAACAGCCATTAAAAAAGTTGGGTCCAAAGTATGTGGTTTCTTTCCCCATTAAATGAATAGTCAATTCTGTGACAGTTGAACTGGTGTTTCCTAAGACCTATCAACAAGTGCAACCATTTTTCATTCCATCTTGTTAAAGCCTGTAGTGAAACCAGATACCTGGCACCCTAAGGAGCCTACTCCCCATCGTTGATGACCAGCAGCATTTCAAAGTCAAGCAAATCCTGAACTCTAGATAGCATAAAGACCACCTTCAGTACTTTATTCAGTGGAAGGACTTCCCCAGGAGAGAATTTGAGTGGGTTGAGTGCCTTTATGTCAGAGCCCCAGTGTTGATCTCAGACTTCCATTAAAAATACCCTGTGAAACCAAGTCCAGTCTTGGTCAGACTGGTGAAGAGGGGGGGTGTAATTCCATGTTTTTCCATGTTTCATGTTGCTTTGCCCTACCTAACGTGTAACTTGTGTTATTATTGTTCATTGGTGTTTTATATTTCTTGATGCCTACAAGAGTTGGGAAGGGTAGGTTTGGCGGGGAGGCAAAATGTCAGAGGGCACTGCCATTTCTGTCATGTCTAGCTTAGTCATTTTGCTGTACTTCCTTCACTGTTGTATTCCCTTAAATGTTTGGATGATGTGAGGGGGAAGATAGTGAGAGGATGGAAGCCAAGACTGTTCAAGAGTCTGGTACAAGATACCGAATATGAACGGCATGAGTGTGGGAATGATCTGACAGAAATGAAAGGGTTCTAAAAAGTGAAACTCTCTGCTTGTCTCCAGTTCTTGCAAGGACATTGTGCTTCAAACTTAACTTTTAATAAATGTTTTCTGACCCTTTTCATTATGACTATTTATTGAGTTGAGACAAGGCTAGGCACCACACTTTTGATTATTCAAGCTGAATAGGTGGATTGAACCCACTGAAAAACATTCCACCTTGGATTCTAAGATAAGTTAAGATGAGATAGCTCAAATAAGGATAGTTTGCCAGCCCAACTGTGAGGTGGCCAGTGATCCTCCCTCAGAGCCTCTCAAGTGGGCTTCCTGAACTGTATGAGATGAAAAGAAGATGCCAGAGAAGGACTTCTGCCATTAAGTTTTTAATAGATTCAAGCCTCTGCTTTAGAAGAAATGTGAAATTTGTGTGTGTGGGGGGTAAAGATAACATTTAATTATTCTACAATCATTATTTGATGTGGCAGCTATCTAATAATGAATGAAATGTGTGAGTTGTCCTGGAGTGGCTAAGAAAATGATAGGATTAATGTTCCAATACACTATACAAATAGGCCACAGAAAGAAGTTAAAGCACATGGGAATAATGTGATTTGGCAAGAGAAAAATGCTACAGCTAACAACATAGCCGTAGGTGGGCTTTCTTACCCTGCAAGACCTAATTAGTTTTGTGAAAGTAGTAACAGAAAAGAATGAAATATAGTCAGTCTTACTGGAGTGTTGAGTAGTCTTCTCTTTAATGGAACTGAATGATAAACGTGCAGACTTTGGCCAAGAAAATGGATAAAGTTTCATAAGAACAACAAAAATCTGGGGAAAAACCCTACGTCCTCATCAGTTACAACCCAGAGACCTGCATGGCACTGAAATAAAAGTAAGGTACCCAAGCTTGTACGGAAGCAAGCCTGACTGAGGACAATATATCCAGGACTCACACAAGGGGAGAAATCCTCCTCATGCAGGTTCTCTTTTGGGAAACTATCTTTGTGAGATGCCATTTAGTTCAACCCACAAGGCCACACAAGTAGAAGGAGCTGCTCAATAAACCTCAGTGCTGTGTGTTATCCAGTTGCTGAGTATCTGCCCAGATCAAATCCATTTCTTTAATAACATTATGTTACTTTTTTAAAAAAAATACAAAGAAACACTTGTTTCAATGTGTGCGAGAAATCAACTTTCTTAGCATCATCTTGAGTGAGAGAAAATGTGTAAATTTCTATGAAACCATATAAAGAAATATTTGTAAACCACCATTTATTAATTATGGCTGACCCATTTTATTTTTGCATATATGAGATGTTAGCTTCCCATCTGAGTATTCACAGGAAAAACGAACAGCCATAACACACTTCAGCCATATCGGTATACATGATTTCCTCTATGCAATTTCTTTCTGGTTGTCAGAGGTGAAGCAAGTGTGTAGTAACCCTTGCAAACATTTAGATTTTATCTTGGGAAGAAGCAACCTGAACTATACAGTGGGCCTTCAGTATCCACTAGAGCTTGGTTCCAGGATCTCTCATGGATACCAGAATCTGTAGATGTTCAAGTCCCATTATATACAATGGCACAGTAAAATGGCATCACTTATATAAAAAGATGAACAACTCAAAAGGTTTGTGTGACAAGGCCTACTTTTCTCTTCACACACTTGTATGGCACCTTCCCCCTAAAGTCTGCTAAAGAGCTTTCCCACTTTATACAACTCTGCCTTTCCCTTTAAACACCACCTTCATGTAAAGAGGGTAAAGCCTTTCAGCTGTTATTTAGAATGATTTACTGATCTATGGTAGTATGTTTCTGTTTGGTTAGAACTACTGAAAATTACTCAGCTGAGTCAAAATTTATTTAAAAATATACTATAATCTTTATTTTTAAAAAAACAGAATAAAGTATTGGTTTTGAATGCATGTCCAAGTTCAAACAGATCTTCAGGACTTCCGGTGGAGGCGAGACAGCAAGCGGTTGGAATCCACGAGGCTGTGGTTTTCCAAACCCATCACGGTCGGGAATTTCCTCGAAGTAAGGACTAATCTAGAGGAAATTGATCCCTGGAGAAAGGGGATCACGGAGGAGGCTCGTTGGGGATCCATAGCTACCCAGAGTGTGGAATTGAGAAGGAGAAACGGAGGAGCACAGCTGGGTAGATGGATTATGTTGGGATGCCCGGATAGGCTAGCTGTCCCACCACTGATTTGTTTAAAGCCTTCTTGCAAGAATAATCAGTATACCATTGGTAAGTTTTCCTAACAAACTTTTACTGGGAAGTTAAAGATAAAAGAGAGGAAACTTCTACCTGAAGAAGAGCTTGAGTTCCTGGGGCTTCCCGGGAGCCGTAGTGGGTGGAAGAAAAAAAAAGAGGCGACTTAAACACCTCCTTTTGAGTTGGATTTACACCATACGTTTTGACATCTAACGCGGCTGTTAAAATTTGATATTGGATCAATCTGCTACAGGAAAAAAAAGAAAGAACCGAATTTGGTAGCAGTTCAGACAGGATTTTGTTTGGAGTGAGTTGCTGACCTGGACTTGTGTTACGGAGCGAATCGCCATTTTGTTTTCTGTCTCCAGAGAAGGACCATCGTGGCTTGTATTTCTCCCTTTCCCCCGCCTTTCGTTAAGAGCCTAAAGCAGGGAGAAGAACTTGTAGACTAAAGACTAAAGACTAAAAATTTTTTTTTTAGTTTTTTTTTTCCAGAATTGGAATTAAAGCAAATTGAGCTGGCTCAGAAGTGAAGAGGAGAGAGAAGCGGGAAAAAAAGTGGGGAAAAAAGGGAGACGCAGCATGAATTTGAGCTTAAGAGGGAGAGCGGAGTGAAGAGCAGAGTGGCGGAGCGGAGTCGGAGTGAGGGAGTCAGATTGGAAAAAGCAAAAGACTCTGGGAAAGAGTTGGCGAACGGAGATCTAAGGTGAAGAAGTGGACGGTATTGGGATGGTTTGGGCAGTTTGAGTGTTCGGAGGTGCGGTGGGATGGAGAAGACGAAGCGATGGGGTAACGGAGAGCAGTGAGTGTTCGCCGGAACGTTGGAAGAAGAGGAAGACAGACGTAGACAGTGTCACAAGAAGGAGGGGGAAGAAGGGGGTTGTAAGATATTAAATTGGGGTTATCTTGGGGCTAATAATACCTTTGAAACTGTCTGTAGAGTTCAGCGGGTGTGAGGGAGGGGATTTTCGTCCTTGAGGTACGGCGGAATTTTGAACAAGTGCAGAAGCAGGATGGGGTTCAGGTAGGTGAAGCCCAGAAGTATTCTTGATTTAAGTGTTCACACCTTGATTGCATTTTGTGTCAGTGGGAGAGCCTAATTTTTGGGGGGTTGGGGGCAGGGAGGAGCAGTAAATTAAAGCCACTTGTACCTGAGTTTAATTGCAAATCGGGACATTTACTCCATCTTGTGGAACGTTTATAGTATATTACATACTTATAACACTTTTGCTGTTATTCATTGTTTTCTCTTATTTAATTTAATTTAGCAGAATAAATATACTGAACGTATTGTTAGAACTTATATGAGGATAAGCGATTAAAGAGAGGAATACTGGAACTTTGGATTCAACTGGCCAATAGATACAAATAAGACTGTGTAATTTAGGTATCAGTTTGGTGAGGAGAGGAAATATTTGATAATTGAAGATAATCGAAGATAACACAGAGAGGTAAGGTATAAGATAGTGGTTAGTAAAATAAAGGACAGCCTCCAAGAAAGAAGACTAGAAAGAACTTCCATATAAATAAATAAAAAATTTTTTTAAAAAAGGAGAGTACTTAAATAATAAACCATATAAATTAAAACAAAAATAAAAGGAGTAGGGAAACTAAGTGAAAAATAATATAGAAAGGCAAATAATAGTAAATAGGACTCTTAGCAGATAGAAATAAGGAGAGCGTATAATCTGTAGTTAATTTAGTAGTGAAGGATAAAGAAGATAGAGTGTTATAAGTAAAATGATGGCAGCGGGGAAAAGGAAGACTGGGGCAGGAACCCAAACTCAAATTCAATTACTCTTGCAAAGGAGAGCGTTGGTGGAGATCAAGACACCAGGTGTTGAGACAAGATCAGCTGCTGCAGAATACCAAGGGACAAGTCAAAATACTGGGACAGACATAATGGGAGAAATACGAAAATTAACGATGACTTTTAAAAACGAAATGAAAGAAGTTAGAATGGATATGAAGCACATGAGGACGGAAATAAAGACAGACATTAAAAAGGAACTGGAGATTTTTAATACAAAACTTGATAATATATCTACAGAAATAAAGCAAGTAAATGAGAAGGTCAAACAGGTCGAGGAAAGAACTGGGAAGCTGGAGGCCCAGGTAATAAATAATGAAGATAGAACAGATCAACTGGAACGCTCAACATTGCAGATGGACATAAGAAATAGGAACAAATCGATAAAGATTAGAGGCTTGAAAGAGGTGGCCCAGGAAGATTTATATCAGAGATTAGTCACACTGTTAGCAAGATTTATTGACTGGGAGCTGGCGCAACTAGATTTGGAGATCGACAGAGCCTTTTGTGTTAATTCTGCAGTAGTGAGAAGAAGAAATATACCACGAGACATTGTGGTATATTTCCTAAGAGAAAGGGTGAAGGATTTAGTCCTACAATGCAGCTATTTGAAAAACCTGGTTATAGAAGACACGGAGGTGAAGCTATTTAAGGACATCCATCTGGCCTTATTAAAGAAGAGGAGGGAATATGCCTTTCTGACCCAACGATTAAGGGAGCTTGGGATAAGATATACTTGGGAGAAAATAGAAGGCATATCCTCTCCATGGAATCAAAAAAAGAATGGTATTTAATACGATTACAAAGGAACAAAAGTTTTGGGAAAAGTACAAAGAAGAACTATGCAGAATAGATGAAACAACTCGAGAACAGGAAAGAGAGAAAAGGAGAGAAGATACACAAAAGGAACAAGGATTGGAAAGATTAAGAAAAGAACAAATGAAGCAAGAATTGGAGAGAATAAGGAAAGAAGAAGAATCAGAAAGAAGACAGGAGGTGGAAGAGGAAGACGGGGAAGAGGTAGAAGAGGATGCAGGGGAAGAAGGAGAAGAAGAAGCGACTTCAGTTCAGGACTTGGAATTAGAGGGTTTGGGAGAGGAAGGTTCAGAAGAGGTTAATTAGGGGAAAGAAGAGATATTGAATTAGGATTCTGATTTAAAATGAAGTTAAAATTTCTATCATGGAATGTTCGTGGTATGAATGCCTCTTATAAAAGAAAGTGTATTTTTCATTACTTAGAAAAACTTAATCCAGACGTGACAGCCATTCAAGAAACCCATATTAGAAATAAAGATCTGAGATACATTAAAAATCCTAAACTAGGTCAAAGCTTTTCATCTGTTATTAATAAAAAGAAAAAAGGAGTGACAATCCACGTAAGTAATAAATTTGAATCAGAACTAATATATAGTGACGAACTAGGGCATTATTTAACAGTAGAAGTCAAGTTGCCAGGTATAAAATTAGCAGTAGTAGCAGTTTATGGACCCCTAGAGAATAAGAGTAAATTTTATCATAATTTATTAGAGAAATTAATGGATTTAGATAATTATAAATTGATACTAATGGGGGATTGGAATGGGGTACTTAACCCATATATAGATAGAACAGGAGTATATAAGATAAAAAATAGAGCTAATCAAGGAAAATTACCGAAATCCTTCTTTGATTTATTAGATTATATGTCCATGAAAGAGGTAAGTAATGAAGTAAAAAGAAAGGAAGAACTCTTTATGTATTATTCTGATTGTCATAAGACGTGGTCAAGAATAGATAGTTTTTTTATCACATGATTTGTCTAAAAATATAATAGGAATGGAAACCCTTCCGAGGACGTTATCAGATCATTGCCCGATTCTATTAACATTAAAATTTGGTGAAATTAGTAGAAATTGGAGATTAAATGATAATTTGTTTAAAAATGATCA
The DNA here is from genome assembly GCA_948472985.1 of Iguana delicatissima. Lineage (NCBI taxonomy): Eukaryota > Metazoa > Chordata > Lepidosauria > Squamata > Iguanidae > Iguana > Iguana delicatissima. Next base: position 68,733 of record CAOKZL010003700.1, on the reverse strand, counting down.
GATAGTGACAAAGGCAAAGGAAGAACTAAAAAAAATTGGGGAACATAATTCAGGGAAAGAACAGACAGTGCAAGTAGTTTGGGATACTAGTAAAGCCGTGATGAGAGGATTTTTTATACACCAACAGGCATGGATAAATAAATGTAGGAAAGAAAAGGAATCGTTCATTGTTAATAAACTTCAAGAGAATGAATACCAATTAAAGATTAGACCAAATGACAGGAAAATTCAAAATGAAATTAAATTGTGGAAAAAACAATTATCTTCTTTACTGATGGAACAATTAGAATGGAAGTTCAAATTTTTAAAACAGAAACAATTCGAATACACAAATAAACCGGGCAGATGGTTGGCGTATAAGTTGAAGAAAGAAAGAGAAAAAAGGATCATTACGGAAATAAAAGGACAAACTATTCATCAACAACAGGAAAAGATTTAAAAAGTTTTAGTAAATTATTTTGAAGACGTATTTAAAGAGAGTAGTCATTTTCCAAATCAGAAATACAATATTAAAAAGTATCTACAACAAGTAGATCTTATTAGAATATCTGAGATACAAAGAGAGGAATTAAATAAAGAAATAACTTTACAGGAGGTTCTGGACGCGATCAAGAATCTAAAAGAAGAGAAAGTGCCAGGCCCAGACGGGTTTACAGTAACCTACTATAAAACATTTCAAGATCTATTAGCACCTATCTTAGTTCAAGTAATAAACTCCGTTAAAAATCAGAAGATTCCAAACTCATGGAAAGAGTCCAATATTATATTGATTTTGAAGGAAGGGAAAGATAAAATGGATAAAAAAAGTTACAGACCGATTTCGTTATTGAATACCGATTATAAAATCTTCACTTTTATATTGGCAAATAGATTAAAGAAAGTTTTATTGAATTGGATACACAAAGATCAATATGGGTTTTTACCAGGGAGACACCTAAAAAATAATATAAGGACAATTATAGATATTGTATAACATTACCAGCAACACAATCAGAAGGAATTGGCCTTAGTCTTTTTATATGTGGAAAAGGCCTTTGATAATGTGCGATGGGAATTTTTATTTGAAGTAATGACAGGGCTAGAATTTGGAGAAAGGTATGAAGAGTGGATTCAAGCTATCTACAATGTCCAAAGAGCAAGCCTAATAGTCAATGGAGATAAATCAAATATTTTCAGGATAAATAAGGGAACAAGGCAGGGCTGTCCATTGTCCCCTTTACTTACTTACTTAATTAATTAATATTTACTTTATTATGTGCTTTGAAATTTTAAATATTAAAATCAGAAATAATAAGGAAATACGTGGCACAAAAATAAAAGGATATGAATTTAAATTACAGGCATTTGCTGACGATATGGCCATAATTTTAGAGGACCCAATTAATAGTATTAAACCCTTAATGGAAACATTGAAGGAATATGGTCAGGTTGCAGGTTTGAGGATAAATAAAGAGAAATCCTTGATGGTTACAAAAAATATTACCCCAAATCGAGAAATGGAATTATCGAGTATTTCAGGGTTTAAAATAACAAAGAAAGTGAGATATCTGGACATAATAATAACTAAAAACAACTCGGAGTTATTCAACAATAATTACAAAAAAGTTTGGAGGGAAGTACAAGAAGATTTAAGGAAATGGGAAAATCTACATTTATCGTTATTAGGAAGAATCTCAGCTGTGAAAATGAATATTCTACCAAAAATGGTATTTCTCTTTCAAAATCTTCCAATCTAATGATAAACCCTTCAAAAGCTGGGAACAGGATTTAAGTAGGTTCATATGGAATGGGAGGAAAGCGAGAATTAAATGGAAATACTTAAAAGAAGTCAAAGAGAAAAGTGGATTGGGCATCTCAGATTTGAAATTATATCATGAAGCTTCGGCATTATAATGGGCTAAAGAGTGGATATTATTAAGTAATGATAAATTATTAAAATTAGAAGGATTTAATCTACATTATGGCTGGCACGCATACATTTGTTATGATAAATATAAAACTAATAAAATATTTATGGAACATTATATTAAGAAATCAATTTTAAGAATCTGGTTAAAATTAAGGGAAAAATTGTTTTTTAAAATTCCAGCTTGGACCTCGCCACATGAGGCTTTTTATAATCTAGAGAAGGTTAAGTTAAAAGAATGGATGACATATAAGGACATACTTATAAAAGAAGGGTAGACTATTAGACCTAAAACCAGGGAAGAATTGCTGGGAGAAGGATACTTAACACATTGGCTGCTCCATAGACAATTATCAGAAAAATATAAAGAAGATACAAAATGCAAGGGAATATTGTAGGAAGAGACAGAATTCGATAAGATAATAAACCCAGAAATTAAACAGCCATTAAGTAAAATTTACAAATTGTTAATAAATCTAGATTAAGAGGATGAGATAGTGAAGACGAACATGATAAAATGGGCCCAAGATTTAGTCTGTTCAATAACCTTGGAACAATGGCAAAAGGCTTGGAAGACCAACCAAAAGTTTACGAGATGCTATGATTTAAAGGAAAATTTCTTTAAAATTTACTACAGATAGTATTTAACCCCAATTAGAATATTCAAAATACATAAGAGAAAGGAAGACTTCACATGTTGGAAGTGCCAAGAGGAAGGCTCCTTCTATCACATGTGGTGGCGTTGTAAAAAAGCAAAAAAAATTTGGACGCAAATTCATGGACAGATACAGAAACTACTTAAGATTAATTTTGTAATGTCACCAGAAATTTATTTATTAAATATCTACACAGAGTTAGAAGTAGTACTGAAAAGAGAAACATTGAGAATATTAAGCTATCTGATATATGCGGCCAGAATTTTATACGCTAAATTTTGGAAATCTAAAGAGACACCAATGTTAGAAGATTGGAAATATAAAATTTATGATTCAGCAGAACTGGACAAATTAACTCTAAGGTTACAAGATAATATGAACGATAAATTTTTTCAAGAATGGGAATTATTAAAACTATTGTGGGAGGAAGAATGGGGTAAACCCACCTTATTAGGTTTGTTTAGTTAATTTTCTTCTTGGATAGGGTTAGATTGTATGGAAATTAGATCGGACCAAGTGAAGGAAATATAGTAGATGGAAGAGTACTAAAGAGCACTATAGTGCACTAAGGTAATAGTTTTAAACAGGTCAGTAAACTATATATATATATATATAATATAAAAAATAAAAAAGGGGAAAAGAGAAGGAAAAAAAGAACAAATAAATAAATAAAAATAAAAAATCTTTCTCTTTCTTCCTTTTTTCCTTTTTCAGTTTTTGAGGAACTGCAGGCAATAATCAAAATAAGTGTAGTAAGGAAAGGAAATAGGAAAAAGAGGGGAAATTTTGGAGAAATAAAAAAAGGGGGGACAAAAAAGGGGGAGATAAAAAGGGGGGAATATATTTAACAGGATATAGTAGATATAGTAGGAATAATAATTTAAGAATAATATTTAAAGATTAAATTAAATCAAAACAGATTTGGATATATTTATATATAGATTAACAAGAAGGTAGGTCAGTAGCAGGGTGGAATCGGTAATACCAGTAGAAGGATGAGTAATAAATAAGTATATTAGGAGTATAAGGAGAAGTCAGGTATATTATCCAATTGTGTGATTTAAGAAGTCAAAGTATGATAGTATAAGTTAGAATGTTTGAAGTAAGAAGTAAGAAGACTGAATAGGAGCTGTAAAGGTTGTATGAAGGTTTGTATGATTTTGGAAGATTAACAGTGAAACAAGACGGAGAGAAGGTTTACCCTCAGGCGTTGGAAGGGGGGTATATACCATGTATTGAATCGTATGATTTGTTGTTGTTGTTGTTGTTGTTGTTGTTGTTGTGTTGTTGTTTTTTCTTTCCTTCTTTTCTTTGTTAGTGTTTTTTTCCTTTTTTGTCTTTTTCTTTTTTTCTTTTTTTCTATGTCTTATTATGTGGTTTTGAATTGGTGAATTTGAGATATGGTGTATATGTTGTATGTTGATTTTGTGTTAAATAAAATATATATTTTATAAAACAAACAAAAAAAAATATCTTCAGAACGTGTTTAAACAGTTTCTTATATCTTCACATCAGCATAAAGGCACATGTCTCACACACAGAGCCCTCTGGTTACCCTCCTGCCAAAAGCTCTGTTCCCAAATCTAGGTCACTCTCTCTGACCAGATTCCAAAGTGGGTTGATTTCTCTTTTGCCCCTCTCTCTAGGCTTTCTGTGAGAAAACACACCTCTTTCATTCAACTCCCTTTAGTTGACTGAAAAACTCTCTAGCTGAAGGACTGACTTCTAGCTCTTCTCTTGGAAATCTGACTCTAACCACTTTATTTTTTTATTATTATTATTAAAATCGTCAACCATATCCAATTCATCAACAATATGACATCTTCATTATTTTCTATAATATCAATAAAAAAAGGAGAGAATGCTTATATATCAATTTGTTCATATATACATGATTATATCTTAATTATCGCCTGTTATTATATACTTTTATCTATCATCTATTATCTTATCCTCTATTTGATCCTTCTATCGTAATCTTAATATCCTTCCTCCCTCCCCTTATTGAACTGCTTTTTTACTTTCCCAATTTTTTTCCCCGTGATTTCAATAATTTACTTATTTCTTTGTAGACTTGTCTCTTAACATTGTAATGTCCAATCACTACGTAATTCCTTGAAAATCTGTTATATTTTTTCCTCTATTCTATTTATTTATTAACATCTTGGCATAACTTTGACCAGTTTTCTTCAATATATTCCTTGATTAATCTCATATCATTCCTTCTTTCTTTACTTTTTTCCTCTTTTATTCTGCATGTAAGTTCATCTAATATTATGTATTCCTGATTTTTTCTAACCATTCTACAATTAAGGGAATTTCCTATCTCTTCCAATATTTTGCATATACAATCCTTGCAGCAGTAATCATATACAAAATTATTACTTCATATTTTTATTCTTCTTGTCTATTTGATGTGTCATATTTAATAAAAAAATTTCCGGCATCAATGGAATCTCTATTTGAAGGATATCTTTCATTATTTTGTGTATCCGTTTCCAGTATTTTGTAGTCTTCGTGCAGAGCCACCACATATGATAGAAAGTCCCATCTTCCTGTGTGCATTTCCAACAGCTCTTTTCTTTCATTTTGTACATCTTGCTTAATTTCACAGGGTCCAGGTAACATCTATGTAACATTTTCAGATAATTTTCTTTTAGATTCTGTGCTAAAGTGAAATTTTGTGTCATATTCCAGCTTCTCTCCCACTGTTCTGATTTTATTTCATGCCCTATATTCTGGGCCCAAATGACCATTGTCTCTTTAACAGTCTCTGTTTCTACTTCTAGGTCTAGTGTAAACTTATAAAATAAGGATGTCCAGTGCTCTTTTTTCTCCATATCAATTTTTCCCATTCATTTAATCGGTTAGTTGTGTCAATTCCTTCTACTTTAAGATCCATTTTGTTCTTTCTTTCTTTTAATTGCATATATGGGAACCATTGAATATCTCACCCTTCTTCTCGCAGTTCTTCCCTTGTTTTAATTCGTTGGCCATCCCTCGAATCATTAATAATTAAGTCTTTATAGGTCAACGACTTATCAGCTGGGTCTTTCCATCTGCTTAAAAACACCTCTTGTAGTGATATCCATGATGGTATTTTCGTATATAATTTCCTCTTCCACGACTTCCATATCTCAAACAGGGGTCTTCCTATATGATGATTCAAGTCCTTGTCTATTTTCTCTTTTTGATATCAAAGGTATCTGTGCCAACCAAAGGGAAGGTCAGCTCCTTCCAGACTTAGTATTCTGTCATTCTTCAAATCTACACAGTCTTTCGACGACACCATTCCATTGACAATGAAATATAGTTTCAAGTCGGGTAAGCTACATCCTCCTCTTTCCTTCGTATCAATCAGAATTTTCTGTTTGACCCTTGGTTTCTTCCCCACCTAAATAAAGGAGGTTGAGTCTTTCTTCCATTCTTGAAAACATCTCATATTTACTATAATTGGTAGATTCTGAAATATATAATTCATCTTTGGAAGCACCATCATTTTAATTGCAGTAATTCTTCCTAATAATGATAAATTCAGTTTCGACCAATTCAACAAATCTTTCTTTATTTCCTTCCATTTTCTCATGTATTTTGCTGTTATTTTGCTTAGATATTGCAATTCCTAAATAGTTAATCCATTTCTCTTCTTTAAATCTTGTTATCGACTCCAGTACTTCAACTTCTTCTTTTCGTATGTTTTTGGTTAGTATCTTCGTCTTCTCTTTGTTAATTTTGAATCCTGCAACTTCCCCAAAGTTGTTACAGACTTCAATCAATTTTGTTAAGCTTATTCTTCCAGCTTATTTCTTCCAGAAACATAACCAAATCATCCGCGTAAGCCTTCAATTTATACTCCCCTTCTTTATTTTAGTTCCTTTATTATATCTTCTCTTCTTATTTTCCTTAGGAGGACTTCAAGTACCGATATAAATAGTAGAGGTGAGAGTGGACAACCTTGATGGGTTCCTTTGTTAATCTCTATAGCAGTGGTTCTCAACCTGTGGGTCCCCAGATGTTCATAGACTTCAGCTCCCAGAAGCCCCAACCACTATGGTCAATGCTCAGGACTTCTGGGAGCTGAAGTCCATGAACATCTGAGGACCCACAGGTTGAGAACCACTGCTCTATAGGATCCGTCTTCTCACCATTTATTAGTAATTGAGCTCGACAATTTGAATATATGTGCTTTATCCCAGTAGTAAACTTGTCTCCGCAATTCATTCTCTCTAATACTTCAAACATGAAATCATGTTCCACATTGTCAAATGCCTTTTCGGCATCTACAAATATCATCATACATTTCCTTTCATTGTGTTTTTCATAGTACTCCAAGATATTAATAACCGTTCGAATGTTATTTCTTATGTATCTCCTTGGCAAGAACCCACTCTGATCTTCATATATAACTTTCTGTAATATTCTTTTCAGTCTCTCAGCCATTTATACTTGTGAATATTTTATAATCTATGTTTAACAGTGAAATCGGCCTGTAACTACTTGGTTCTGCCAGATCCTTCCCTTCCTTAAGTATCAAAGTTATATTTGCCTCATTCCAGGAGTCCAACTTCCCGTTGCTCATAATCTCATTAAACATCTTACATATAGGTTCAGATTAATTCATCCTGTAACTCCTTATACTACAATCCAGAGAATCCATCAGGACCTGGAGCTTTTCTTTATTGCCTCTGTAACTTCCATACTAGTTATATTAGCATTTAAGCTATTTTTCTCCTCTTCTGTTAACTTGACCAAATCTTGTTTTTCCAAATATTCCTGAATCTTCTTTTTCATGTTGCTCTTAGCCTTTTTTTGATATAAGTTCTTGTAATATTTTTGAAAGGCCGTCAGTATGGTCTTCTGATCCATGTAAACCTCCTTGTCCTTCTTGATTTGTAACATAAGATTTCTTTCTCTTCTTTTCCTTAATCTATGTGCCATCCATTTTCCAGGTTTGTTAGCATTTTCGAATTGTTTTTGTTTTAGTATTCTCAGATTCTTTTCCATCTCCACCAAATTTTCAGTTTGTAAATCCATTTGTAATTTTTTAAACGCCATCCTCAATTTTTCATTTCCAGGATCCTTCCTTAGGTCTTCTTCTTTTCTTTTCATTTCTGTTTCCAAATTCTTCATCTTCTCCTCTCTTTTTTTCCTCCATTCCTTCTTCCATTTTATGAATACTCCTCTCATGACCGCTTTTCCAGCGTCCCACACTGTTTTTGCTGCTGTCCCTTCTTTAACATTCTCTTTAAAGTAATATCTTAATTCTTTTCTTGCTTTTTCCAAATACTCCTTATTCCTCAATAAGAAATCGTTAATTCACCAACTTGAATATCTAATTTCTTTCCTTAATCTTAATTCGATTTGTATAGGATTATGATCTGAAATAATTCTAGGGAGTATTTCCATGTCTTTCACCATCGTGTGTAGTGTTTTGGAGATTATAAACATATCAGTTCTAGACATAGTGTGATGGTAATCAGAATAATATGTGAATCCTCCTTTTTCATGTTTGCATCTCCAGATATCGGTCAGCAATAGATTTTCCATCATTCTAAAAAAGGATTTAGGCAGCTTCCCTTTTTTCTTTTTCTCTTTTGGATTGATTGTTCTATCTTTAACTGGGTCCATTACCCCGTTCATGTCTCCCATCAGCAAAATGTTCGTCTGATTGTTTTTGGTCTGACTCTAACCACTTTAGTGTGCCTGTTATTTATACATTTTTCCTCCTAGGCCTGCAAACCCTCCTTCAGACTAATTGGCTGGGTTTCTCTCTGGAGTGGCCATTCTGGTTGCCTGGCAACCTGTTGCTTGGTGGCTTCTCAGATACCCAGGATAGCTACTTCCCCAATTCTGTCACATGCCCTTTCCGCACCTTACCTGTTCATGGAGGTGGGAGGCGGCGCTCACGCGAGCAGCCTCTTGCATGAGGCGCCCACTTCACTTCTCCTTCCTTACCGCAGCTGGCTTGCCGGTCGCGCGAGCACCCTGTCCCTTCCTACTGCAGCGCAACCTGGGAATAGCAGGCTAGCACTGAGGCAGGAAGTGTGACCGGCCTGGCTCCTGATGCACCACACAGTAGGTAAGTGCACGTGGGCCCCGGGGGCATTGCGCGACTGCCCACCATTTTCGGCTTAGAGCCAAAAATAAAAAGGTGTGTGTCAGCTCTGTGTCCGGCTCTTGAGCATTGCGTAAATGGGAGTGCGTTGTACGGACTGCTCCTCCCATTAATGCGACGCTCAAGGGGCCCTTTCGCTTTAGAAACAGCATGAGAAAAGGGATATAGTTTGCTTTTTGGATTTTTTTAAAAATATTTTTGAGCCATAGTTGGTTGAACCTGTGGATGCAGAATCAGTGAATACAGAGGGCCAATTGTAATCTCTGATACTCAACTTTATTTTGTATTAGCATATATACCCAGTGTTGCCTGGGATTTTATTTTCTCATAGGTAATACTTGTTAGAAAGATTTGAGATCTTGTGTTTCTAATTCCCCAAACTGTCTTGTCCAGTACCTGTAACTTTTCCCATAGTCCCCAATCCAATCTGTATTCAGAATTGTTAATACAGAGGTTGGGTTCCTGAGGGAATACACTGTCCTCCTCCTTGCTGCTAGGCCTCATCTCCATAACAACCAGCCTATTCAAAACAAGCACATTTGACTGAGGACCAAGAGCTCTGTCACTGAGAATTCTAAAGGCCCCTCCCTAAACAGCAAACCCCAGGATTCCATAGAATGTTCTTAGGCAGCCAATCATGTGAGATCTTTGCCTGACACAGACAAACAGACAAACTTTGACTTTTATATATTAGATTAATGAATCTTTTTAAAAGTTATTATCTTAAGAAAGACATCATTCATATGATCAATGCAAATATAAAAGATCAGAGTTCTTACCAGCTAATCCAATTGTCACCAGTCCATTCACTAGGAAGAGAAGAAGGTCACTATTAGAGAGTGTTATCATAATTTCGAATGGCATATACTTATTTTTGTTACAAGCAATGTTGAGGGAATATGAGGGGCAAATTGTCAGAATATAATACAAAAATAAGACTATATTTCTGTACTATATGTGTATCTAGATACATTGTATTCTATCTAAGTTACTATATCATAGCTTATATGAATTCACAAAAATACAAATTCCAGAAAATTGTTATAGACCATAAAGAAAAACTTATTTATTATATTTGCAAATGTCAAGAAACAATGGTCAGAGTAAACTGTCCTAATAACTAACAATGTCAGCATTTAAATCGGTGTTGAAATTCCTGTTAATATTCATGTGGGTAGACTTTTGTTATCATCTCACAATCATAGGACACTGAAAATCCCCTTAAGAGCACAAAATCCATCCATCCATCACCAAATCCTATATTTTCAAGCAGGTCTTAAACAATTATTTTAATCTCATGTTAGCTGATTCCAACATTATTTACAAAACAAAGCAGTATTAGCCTAGTGCTATGTCCTTCTGTAGCATAGTTACCACTTCCTCTTCTGTCTTATGAACTAATTAGTTGACTCCTTCCCTTGGTTTTCAGAAGATATGATTTTTTCTTTCTCCCTAAACTGGCATTTGTGATTTTCAGTCACTTCTTATTTCCCAAATAGTGGCTCAGTTTCCCTCTTTCAGACCCTAAGGCCCTTTTCACACATTACCTGTTCACGCTGCTGGGTTGGGGTTCTCGCGTGTGAAGGCTTGGAAGGAACACTGTCGCTTCTCTGCTGCTTCCCTGCTGCTTCGGCTCCGCAGCTCCTTCCTCCTTGCACAACCACCCCACCTCTTCCATTCGCAGTGCAGCCTGGGACCTAGCAGGCTGCACTGAGGAGAGGACGTGCAACCAACCTGGCTCCCGAGGCACCGCACACCAGGTAAGTGTGTGAAAAATGAAAAGATGCGTACCCGCTCTGCATCGGGCCCTTGAGCGTCACGTAAATGTGAGTGTGTCATGTAGACCGCTCCTCACATTTACACGATGCTCAACGGGCCCTCTTGCTTCCAAAACACCGTGCAAAAAGGGCCTAAGTCTTGCTTTTCCCTATCACAAACTAATCCTGTTACCCCAAATCATGGGTGCACAAGGGCTAACCTGCGATGCCAGTACCTCCATTTGAAAGTGGGGAATAATTAGCTCAAAATAGGAGGCTTGTGAGAAGGAGGCAATTTAGCAAGATTTTGAGTACTGATGTTTATGGGCTCGCGCAGAAAAAAACCAGCCGAAAAATAAAATGTAAGCTAAAAATGTGTTTTATTGACAAGATCCACACAAGCATATAAAAGCTCAAACACTCACACACTTGCACAAAGACTAACCAAAGGAAAGGGAGGAAAGCAGGATAGAGGACATTCAGAGAGTCAAGAAATATTTACTGGTCCAAAGAGAAGTGGAGAAAGCAGCAACATGACTTAGGCAAGAACCTCAGGACAGTTCTTGTTCAAAAATCAGATGGACAGAGTGGCATTTGGAATGGCAAGAGACTGTACTGGACAGCCTAAAATCAAGGGTATTTCTACCTGAAAAATATCCTGCCAGTACGTTTGTGACTCACACTCCCAGCTAAGCGGACCATGGGAGTTGCAACACAAATAATGAAGTCCAGATGGAGTTATTGGGTTTAGTGTTTGAGTGACAAGGGGATAATGGTTGTCATAATAGCTGAGTATTATGAAGAGGTAGGGAAACAACAGTATTCCATCCAGGTGTACAGGGACCAGGGTTAAGACAATCACAATTTGGTGAGAACTTCCCTATTACAGCTTTGAGAATCCAGCTAGATGTTTCATGCCTATTGTATTCAGATCAGCTGCACTATGGTCCTGACCTGAATGAGTCTCTTGCCTAAGAGGTAGGTATGCCTGAACTGACTTGCCAGGTCACCTGACTTGCCAGGTGCTGTAATAATCCTTTCTATCACTTCAACTGGACTGCCTAATACCACGCTGTCAAGAACTCAGGTTAAAGGGAGAGAAATATGCAATGGACCATATAAAAATTAGAATGCTCATAAAATGAGGCAGAATAGAATAATTTAATACTCATGAATGACATCAGGATTTGTTCTATTATAGACCACCACACAGCACTGGGAAAATGTCAAGGCTGTATAAGGGACTTTGACAGCTGCTTGCTTTTTCATTCTGTTTTGTGGGTCCCTTTAACCCCTCCCCCATATTTGCTAGGTAGCATACAGGTGAGAGAAATAACATATATTTTAGCTTCTGCACTGGGTATACAGTATTAATAACATTTATCAGAAGCATATATATTAGCTTATTTGTATAACACATGTTTAAGATATATTTATAAGAATATTTCAGTATATTTTATATTTTAGCTTCTTAATACACTAAGAAAACTGCTTTCTAAAACTGGTAACAGAACAAAAGAGGGCCTCTTAGCCTTAGATCTCCAGAGTGAAAATTGGACTGATAAAGCAGTCTGAGAGACAACAAGGCTGTCTGTAAGGAGTAAACTGGTTGATAAGGAATACAAGAAGGCTGGGATTGTTCAGGGGTAGGGGCGGTTAGAAATGCTAGGATGATTACACCAAGGGGCATTTTGAAACTGCTGATGAGACACCTTGACCTTTTCTGCAACTCACCTTTTCTCGGCACTGGGGTGTGGTGCTCGCGCGAGCAGCCTCCGGAGAGAGACTCTCACTTCTCTGCTTCCTCGGCTCCGCGTGAGCTTCTTGTTCGCACGAGAGCCCTGCCTCTTCCTTTGCAGTGCAGCCTGGGACCTTCCCAGGCTGCACTGGACAGGAAGCATGACCGGCCCAGCTCCCGAGGCTCCGCACGCAAGGTAAGTGTGCGTAAATGCGAGTGCATCATGAACCGCACACCATTTTCGGCTTCAAGCTGAAAATGAAAAAATGCGTGAGAGGTCCCTGCTGGGCCCTTTTGCATTGCGCAAATGTGAGTGCATCATGTGGACTGCTCCTCACATGTGCACGACACTCAAGGAGCCCTTTCCCATCGAAAATGCCATGCAAAAAGGGCCCTTTTTGCCCTTAACATGAGAATTAAGGATACACAACGGAAATGCATGATCACTCATACTGTAAGTATGGGGAAGGGGAAATGTAACTTCTTAGGTGATCCTGATAGGCTGTAATCCTGGGGTCCTATCCAATGGGATCCCAGGGGAAGGAAAACCTGCAGCAGGGATAGGAGATAAAACATGAGGTATTCAATACTGGCATGTCCTCTTTATGGGCAGAATGAGTGCTTAAAATAAATGTGATTCACTTGATCCTGTGCCTAATTCCTTTGTGAGTTTTTTTCTCTCTCCAAGTTATTTCCAACACAGCTAGAATGAATGAATGAATGAACGAATGAATGATTATGAACCATACCTTTCCAATGATCCTGTATATAAATCAGTGGTATTAGTTCTACGGATACCAGGGACTGCTAAAAAAAAGAAAAATGAATGGTTCCTATAGCAAATCAAGCTTGAACTCTCCTTAAAGGCCAAGATTACTAATTGAGATTGCTGCACTTTGGACATATCATGAGAAAACATGACTCAGTAGAAAAGGCAATTACTTGGTAAGTTAGAAGGCAGTAGGGAGGGGGAATGAATCAAGGAAGCCATGTTCATGAATCTGTAAGACCTGAGCAGGGCTGTTGATGACAGGGTGACTGGAAGGTCTCTCATTCATAGGGTGGCCATAAGTTGAAGTCTGACAGCTATTAACAACTAGATGGCATTGTTTCACAAACTTTGGTCCTCCAGCTGTTTTGGACTTCAGCTCCCAGAACTACTGACTGTTGGCCAAGCTTGCTGGGGCTTCTGGGAGTTGAAGCCCAAAAAACCTGGAGGACCAAAGTTTGGGAACCACTGACTTAAAGGATGGCTCATTTGCTGTGTTGTTCTTGCAGCTGTGCAGTGATCTTCTTCACATTGGGAAATACTTAAAGAGGCCTGCACAGGATTCTGTGCATCTCTTTAGGACTTATTTTCCTTGCTGCTGAATGCTAAAAGAAGCATCATGGCTAGCCATCATTTAATCCTTCCTAATGCCTCCAACATTGCATTGTGCTCCTTGATCCTTGTTCAAAACTGTTACTCTGCACTCTTTTAACCACCAGATAATGAAGAAATATAATTCTTAAATGTGCCAGTGGAAACAGGAAGTAAGCATCTTTCTAACTGATTTTGAATGCTCTTGACTTGAGGAACACCACCCCAGTGGCACTGGGGACAGGTTAAAAGAATAGCTTGCTCATTATAGTTTTGTGCTTTTGTTTTGGACTATTGCACTAGGTTTTTTTCCTGAGAAACCTGTACAATGAGAATCTTTGCAATTCAGCACTTATTCTGTGCAAGAAGAAAAAAAAACTTATTTGCAGAGAAAACATTTTCTGTGCAGTTCTTAAAGAAAACATGGTTTACTTTTCAAGAAGCAGTTTCCTGTGGGAAAACAGTCATGTGCAAAAAAAAAACAACCAACTTTCAAAGATGAAACTATTCAGTTTCATCACTTGCTACATACACATATACATACTTTCTGCACAGAAATGCAGAGGAAAACTGCATTTGCAAACATCTTTCTAGCAGCAGGAGGAAAAGTGATTAAATTATTCATGCTTCTGAAGGGGTTAAATCCAATGCCACTTGAATAGGAAAAACAAGCGAATTGAATTGTGCCTCTGAGTAAATTGCAGATGTCTTTTTTATCTCAAATTTTAGAGAATGGCCTTGCAACTTTTGAAGGTCTGGGAATTCACAGGGAGGCACTATACTCCCTACCATTATTTTGTATCATTTTCTAAACTAACTCTTTGTTCTCTTCTGTACACGTGTGTGCCAGTCAATGATGTAATGGTAAAGTTAACTAAAGATCTTTTTCTCCAGTGATGGGCGGGCTAAGTAAATGATTGATTGCTGACATAGAAGGCAAAAGGTATATAGTGATGCTACCTCAATTAATTGACACAACAGTTCTGGGATAACTGTTGCCCTTGCGCAAGGTATTGTTAACAATAAAATGGCTTTTTGATTTTTCCCTGAAACCTGGTCGTCTCCACTTTTCTTGGCCACAACATTTCTGGTGCATTGGCCGGGAAAACAGGGAAGGGACTATTCTGTCCCCCTTGATGGACATTTGGACGGCGGGGATTGTGGCCCCCCTTGACAAAACCCAGGGCGCCCTCGACCTTTTGTTGAAGCGGTGGCATCCCTGGCGACAGCGTTCCAGTAAACAGACCTCGGGTTACAGCTGGAAACCAAGCCTCCCATGGCCCTCTGGTGAGTAGACCCCCCTCATGTTTGGGGGGGGGAAGGGGGAACTCATCACTCCCGAGTTTCGGCCGAGTACCTCTCAGCGGTGGAGAGAGAAAACCCCGAAAACTCTTGGTATGGCGGAATAATAAATGAGACGTCTCAGTTGTGGTTTAATGGGCCAGATGGGAGGTTGTTTGTCTGAATGAAAGATGTGTGTATGAAATGCTTGCAGCATTGCATTTCTTACGTCCATGCCGTGATCGCCCGGGATGGCTAAGTCAGTGCTGGAGTGACTGGAGTAAAAACCCCTTTGTGTGGGCGCACGGGACCCCCTTCACCCGTGCCGTCAACCCCATTCCTATTGTGTCTTGTCTGGAACTCGGGAGGAAATGGGGGGGGGAGAAAGTCGGCAAACTCCCTTAGAGTGTATGATAAAGAATTTCAAAAAGAATTTAAAGGAGGATTCAGTGGAAACTTACTATTGCCGTTGTAGTGTAAAGAGAAAAAAATGGTTTGTTTCCTCTCTCAGTGTTTGAAGCCATTTCCTGAAGTCCCTCCTTCTTGGGCTCTCTGTTGTTTTAAGCCAGAGAAGTTAACTCAGCCAGAGGCTGGGAAATGGCAGAAATAAAGTCAGTGCAAAAACCTCAGGTGTTAATGAGAAATAGTGAGGAAGCAATGCAGAGTCTCATTGTTTTCTCTTAGGTGTAAGAAGAAGCCTGATTTTGCAATTCAGGCAGTGGGAAAATGTTACAATTAACTGGAAAGGGATCCCTTTGTTCCATGTTAAAAGGAAATAAGGGGATTTTCTAGGACCAAGTCTGACCCCCTTGATGGAGATTTAATGGGCCAGCAATTAACATTCAAAAGGGTTTAGAAGGGATGTATTTTAAGCAGTTTTTGCCTGGTTGGTGATAGTGGGATACACTGATTTTGGGCTAGACATTTATTTAGCCAAGAGGTTTGGGAATAGCAGAAATAAAGTTAGAGAGTTAATGAACAAATAATAAGCCTTAAGGTGTTGGATAGGAAACAGGGAAAGGAGAAGGGAGGAAAAGATTCTCCTCTAGTACTTTGCAACACTTCTACAGCAAGATAACACAATGGGCAGAGCTCAGCGCAGAGTCTATTTTTTAAAAAAAAAAAGCTGCATTTAAAAAGGAAAAAAAAAGAAAGAACGAACTCTGCACTCACCAGGAATTCCCCCTCACCCTTCTCTGTTGAAAGAAAAGGAAAAAAGACAAAAAGACAAAAGCAAACCTGACAGCCTGGAGACTGCAACACAGGGGGACAGGCAGTTCTCCCCTTTTAATGATAGGAGCGAAGTCTGGTTTCCTGGTAAATTCTCCCATGTCTCAGAAAAGGGAGAAAGGAGACTTCACTGAATATTTAATGAGCTGTCAGTTTGCAAATTCCCATCCATTCACCATCACTTGAGGCTGTGTATGCAGTGGTGGACAAGACTCAGAAGAAATTTGGAAGAGGTCCCATAAGTTTAGATAGTCCCCCTGAGGAACCAGAAGAACTACATACAGCCCCGCCATATGTTTCAGCAAATTACAACCAAGTGGAGAGGAAGAAGAGGGTGACAGTGGTGAAGAAGAGGTAGTGGCCCCACTCAGCTCAGCAGTCAGGGGGCTACCAGTGAGTTCAGAGTTATCAATATACACCCTTCACCATGTCAGACCTACTAAATAATAGAACTTTGCTCCAGAATCATGGCCTCACATGTCTCTAACTGGCAGGATTGTCAATAGTTGCTTTTGACCTTGTTCACTACTGAGGAGTGGAGGAGAATAAATCCAACATGAGGAATGGTGAGCCAGCCGGGAGGGCACCAGGGGAAAAGGCAAGTGGAGAGACAGAAGACAGAGGCCTAGATTGGGAAGAAATCAGTGTGCAATTTGCAAGCAGGAAAAGGCCAGTCCTTTCTAAGTCAATAAATAGAAAGGAGGAAGTTGAGAAAGTTCAGGAATGATGGACTTAAAAACTGTAAAACTCTATCTGACAATGAGTTTTTGGAGAAGCAGTTGACACAGGAATCTTGAACACATGGGAATTGTAGTACCTGAATAAGTTTCCCCCAAGAACCCTTGGGAATTCCAATGCAAAAGAACAGAGGGAGCTTCAAGGCCACAGAGGCCTTGAAGCTGCAGCTCTTTAGGGGACAACCACGCTCCACCCCCACCGGATCCTTTCTGCATGCCTGTTTGCCTGTCCTTCCCCTGAGGGGACAGATGGGGAGCAATAATACCAGCAATAAGGAGTGAGAGCCGCTGCCAGCATCAAGAGGCTTCCTGGAGGAGAAGCAATGTGAAACAGCAGCCCCGCCCCAGCAGAGGCGCCGGCCAAGGAGGCAGGGCAGATGGCGGGGGGGGGGGAATGGAAGCGGCGGATGCAGCGGAGGCTGAGAGGATGCAGCCGACAATAAGTAGCAGGAACAGAGGAGTCAGTTCTGAAAAAGGGGGGTTCACCCCCTCCCTTCCTAGTTCGTCTGATGTTTGGAATTTTAGAACCAGGCGGAAGAGGAAATAAAATGCAGCAGAGTCAAGTGGCTGACAGAAAAAGCTAGCAGGGCAGCCAAGAGTCCAGGAGCTGCAAGGGGCTGAAGAGGGCAAAGGGGAGTGGCTTAGCTGCCTATGGCCAACCACCCTGAACACGCCTGATCTCGTCCGATCCGAAGCTAAGCAGGGTCTGGCCTGGTTAGTACTTGGATGGGAGACCGCTTGTGAATACTGGGAGCTGTAAGTTTTTGTAAAAAATCCAAAATGAGTAGAGGTTGGAAGATGAGAAGGTGGTAGGAAAACCCAGAAGAGGGAGAGGATCTCTGGGGGTGTGCCAATGTGCCCAGTGTGGGCAGAAGAGGCATAGGTGAGAAAAATCTGGACAGATGGTGAAGACAGTCAGAGAAGGATGTGGATATGTGGTGGATATGTGGAAGAAGACAGCAGGGACCAAGTGAGAGGTGATGTATGGTGAGAATCCTTTTGTGGAAGACGACAGCAGAACTCCATGAATAATGTCAGTGGTCAGCAGTGAAGAGGAAAAGTTTTGTTCCTCACCCCATAAACTGCAAAGGGTAAGGATTCGGAGTTGTGCCATTCTGGTGAGAAACGTTGGCAGCAGAAGCATGGGGAATACGGGAAAGGGCCCAGTCAGAACTGCAAAGCAGCGCCCCCCCACCAGTTCCCGATAAGATGGAAACTGGGGAAAAGGGTCCCTGGCGCAGTCCCAGCGGGATGGAGGAGGTGATGGAGCACCCCTACGAGCGAGCTGGGAGAAGAGGTGACGGCGCACCTCTGAGTTGGGAGGGAGAAATAAGGGAGCATTTCTGAGAGGCGATAGAGCGCCTCTCCAGTTTGGAAGTGGGGTTGCAGTTGAGGGACTCTGGCTGAAGAAGGCAGAGGAGGAAAAGAGATGCAAGCTGTGAGACAGCTACAGACCGACAACAGCCCTGAAAAAGCCCACACATCATACAGGCTCAAACAACAGACCTGCATTTGTCCACAAAATCATCAAAGATTAAACCACTGTTCTAGGAATCACCCGGAGGAGTCACATTGTACCCTGCAGACCTCAGAATTTAAGGAAACTGGAGAAGATGAAACAAAATCCTGGAGACACAGTAGTTCAACGTGTATGGTCCAGATAACAGCCCTGGCTATGTTTTTGGACTGGATGCCAGCACAGGACAAGTGGCATGATACCACATTCATCTTCTGAGCTCATTTTATAGAAACCTTTCATTCTCATTCCATGTGCAGCCCACAACAGAGAAACCAGGAGTGTTTTTGTTTTTCCCAGAGCCCCATCATGATGGGGAAAAAGAAGATGCAATATATACTTCACAGAGTCATGAAGTTGTCACCTTTCAGCAAAAGCCCTTTTGGATGGATTAAGGGAACTAACTCTACAGGAAAGAGTTAGTGTGTTAGGGAAAGCTCTGAGTACGACAAGGGAGAAAATGTTAAAATAGGGGCTTCTTTCCCTACAAGCACAGGCACACCCTCTCAAACCAGGAGACATGGGAGAAGGATTGGGGCAACCTGGACATGGGTGGGGACCTATCAGGTGGTAGTGACAACCCCCACTGTGGTAAAGGTGGCCAAGATGCTAAACTTGGGACACATGCATGATCAGATCTTGAATGTGGAAAACAATAGATTGAGACAGG
Source organism: Iguana delicatissima (assembly GCA_948472985.1). NCBI lineage: Eukaryota > Metazoa > Chordata > Lepidosauria > Squamata > Iguanidae > Iguana > Iguana delicatissima. The sequence goes on along the minus strand of CAOKZL010003700.1, from coordinate 49,767 downwards.
TATAGGAGGGGCAGGAAGTTTGGTTTACCTATTTTATCACTAGAGATTGGAAGATATGTGTATATGGCAAACAGGTATGCCCAGGGAAATGTCTCAATGTTAATTTCTTTTCAGTTATAGTATTGGTTTTATTGAGTTGTGTGACAAAAGGGGGGCTGGTCCTCCATAGTCAGTTCTGGAAAGCAACCAGTTTTTACAATGGCAAATAGGTATATGGTTCATCTCCTGGGATTATCACTTTTCACTCAGTGCACAAATTGATATAGTGTGGCTGGCCAAAAATGAAAAGGATTCACAATAAAAGCAACAGGTACATGACAACACATGATCCCCATGGAGGGAATTGGTTTTCATGTAAGGCAGGTGCGTTGTTGGCTGTCAGCCCAGCATGAAACTATCTCTTCAGTTGTGAAGGGGTACTCAGCATTTTGGTAAAATACAACCTGTTGTTATTATGTAAATGAGTTGAATGCAAAAGAAGGGAAAATGCATTTTGAAGTATACAATATTAGAAGATCATTCTAATGGTCTGCAGGCATGCGGACAAAATTGAGTTCCCTAAGTAAGTATGGGAAAAGGCACAGTAAGCAAGAGTACTTTGTACTAACATAATGGCTTTCCTAAATCTGCCTGTCTTTACTCTGCATGTTAAAAGTGTTGTTTTTTAATCTGTAATGCTCAAGTCAATGGAAGAAGGAAGTTGATGTGTATGCCTAACTGGTGGTTGCAGAAAGGGGAGTCAGAAGAATTCTGGGCTAGGTGATACATTTGACGCTCCGGAGGCCGCCAAAATGTACACCAGACCCAGCAACTCCTGAGGAGAGAAGATTGGGGCTAGATTTCTGCTGGGGTTACACCAGGACGCTAACCTCTCTACGCACAAATCAGACCCCCTCTGTTATTGGGAACAGCGTGTAAGTGTAACGTGTGTTAATGAATCCTTATGCTGCTATGTAGTTTGCTGTTATATATTATTTGTGTTATAAGGAAGTAGGAAATAGTACATGCTAGAAATTGCAAAGTAGTTTGAATTTAGCATGAAGGGGGGAATGAAGGGGTTAAATCCAATACCACTTGAATAGGAAAAATAAGCGAATTGAATTGTGCCTCTGAGTAAATTGCAGATGTCTGTCTTATCTCAAATTTTAGAGAATGGCCTTGCAAAAGGTCTGGGAATTTACAGGGAGGCACTATACTCCCTACCATAATTTTGTATCATTTTCTAAACTAACCTTTTGTTCTCTTCTGTACACGTGTATGCCAGTCAATGATGTAATGGAAAGTTAACCAAAGATCTTTTTCTCTAGTGATGGGCGGGCTAAGTAAATGATTGATTGCTGACATAGAAGGCAAAAGGTATATAGTGATGCTACCTCAATTAATCGACACAACAGCTCTGAATTAACTGTTGCCCCTTGCGCAAGGTATTGTAATAAAACTGGCTTTTTGATTTTTCCCTGAAACCTGGTTTCGTCTCTTTCTTGGCCACTACACTATCCAGGAAGTCCTCACGTTTTCTGATACACTGAAGGAACTCAGTATGTACCTGGAGAGCACTGACCTTCTCTCTCAAGACTGATATCAGTTTGCACCTGCTGAAGGTGTAGTTGCTGAGGTTTTCTGGCAAGAAGACAGACACTGCACATACATTGTGGTGGATAATGACAGATCCTTCTGCTTCCATCACTGTTGTTATTTCTCTCCCTTTCTTCTCTGTAATATCTTACATTGTATATAAATGTATATGCCACAAAAGCATGTGCTGCTGGCTCAAAAGCTTGCTGTCCCACTCAATCTGCTGCTTTTCTGCTCACAACCAATTTAGCAGAGCCTACTGGGTAAAAGTATGCAGATGAGCTGCTACTCTCCCAGAGCTTCACCTCCTCATCTGTCAGCTTAAAAACTTGCTGCCTCTTACAACTTGGCAGCTTTTATTATCTTATGCATTCAAACATTCTTATGTAATCCTACACATTCAGACATTATCTTGCTATGCTCAGTGGAACTTAGGCCCTTCCACATGGGGTTATTAACGTGGGTCAGTGTGTTTTGGCACGGGGCTGTTCTGCACATGAGAGCGAATTGAGTTCGCTTTATTTACCATCGTTCCACACGCAAGCCCGGGTTAATGTGCCCCCATGTGGTAGTAAAGCGTGCTATTTGAAAACCGGAAAAAATCCAAAATAATTTTTAAGATTAAGCAGATTCAGACTTTTGCAGTGGTGCAGATATGTACATTTGCACCAATGCAAATTGATGGGCAGCAGAAGGTGCGCTGTGGGCATACTCACCTTCTCCAGCTGTCCCTGCCCACCAAAGAACAGGCAGGGGCCATTTTTTGTTTTGTTCAGCAAACTTTAGAAAATGGAGTAACTGGACAAAACACGTCACATGCATGTTAAAAGGAGAGAGCTGTTTTCTATTTTGTAAATGTTTTACTGTATTTGCCGGCATTAGACACACTGCCCTATAAGAGCACCCTATTTTTGGACTATATTATTTAGGAAAAAATATTTTAGTACTCTGTTCCTGGTTCCTGTTCTATCTGCTTGGGTGGGAGGAACCTCCCTGCCCAGGCAGAAAGAAGAGGCTGTGTGTGTGTGTGTGTGTGTGTGTGTGTGTGTGTGTGTGAGAAGCTCCTTCCCCCATTCCTCTCCTATGCGTGAGGAGACTTTCCTGCTGAGGTTGGAAGAGGAAGTAGGGAGCATGTGTGTGTGTGTGTGTGTGTGTGTGTGTGTGTGTGTGTGTGTAAGAAGCTCCTGGCTCCTTCCCCCATTCCTCTCCTCCTCGCGAGGAAACTTTCTTGCTGAGGTTGGAAGGGAAGGGAAGGGAAGGGAAGGGAAGGGAAGGGAAGGGAAGGGAGCATGTGTGTGTGTGTGTGTAAGAAGCTCCTTCCCCCATTCCTCTCCTACTCACGAGGAAACTTTCCTGATGAGGTTGGAAGGTGAGGGAGGGAGCGTGCATGTGTGTGTGTGTGTGCATGCGTGCGTGTGTGTGTGTAAGAAGCTCATTCCCCCCATTCCTCTCTGGGGCAGGATCCTGCCAGCAGCAGGGCGGAGATGAGCTGGAAGCACAATATTGCTCTCCCAACTTTGCTCTGCCAGGTGATCTGCCTGGGTAGGGGAAGGCTACCATATTCGCACCCCATTTTCAGAAGGCATTTGGGGAGGTGAGTGCCTCTTATACAGTGACAAATACGTACCTACACAAATGTACCAACCCAAAAGAGAAAAATGCCAATCACAGCTGCTGGAGCACGGTAAGAGGAGTAGTGGGAGTGGTCACTGCAGAAGTAGTGCAGATGCATGAACTTGCACTCCTCTGAATCAAAAGGAAACGTACAGAGGAGCTGTGAGGAAGCAAATGAGGAAAAGCCCGTGTTATTTGGAACCGATAAGACATGGTAAGAAACAGCATGAACTGCTTCACATACCTCCTGCGGAAAGGGCCTTAGTCCCACATAAATGTCTCTAGAATTCTATAGCTGCAGTCCTGCATAGTCCTGGCAGGAAATCCCATTGATCAAAAGCATTCCCAACATGGCAAGACAGCTCTGACCGTCAAGAAATTCTTCCTGAGGTTCAAGTGGAATCTCCTTTACTGCAGCTTGAATCCATTGCTCCTTGTCCTAGTCTCTGGAGCAGTAGAAAACAAGCCCGCTCCCTCATCAACATGACATCCCTTCAAATATTTAAACATGGCTATCATGTCCCCTCTTTTCTGTAGGGTAAACATGCCCAGCTCCCTAAGACACTCTTCATAGGGCATGGTTTCCAGACCCTTTACCATTTTGGTCGCCCTCTTCTGGACATCCTGCAGCTTGTTGATATCTTTCTTGAATTGAGGTGCCCAGAACTGGACGCAGTATTCTGAATGAGGTCTAACCAATGCAGAATAGAGTGGTACCATTACCTCCCTTGATCTAGACACCATACTCCTATTGATGCAACCAAGAATCACATTGGCTTTCTTGGCTGCTGCATCACACTGCTGACTCATGTTAAGCTTGTGATCTACCAAGACTTCTAGATCCCTTTCACACATACTGTTATCCAGCCACGTGTCCCCCATCCTATATTTGTGCATTCCATTTTTTCTGCCTAAGTGCAGGACCTTACATTTCTCTCTATTGAAATTCATTTTGTTAGCTTTGGCCCAGCTCTCCAATTTGTCACGGTCATTTTGAATTTTGATCCTGTCCTCTGGTGTATTAGCAATCTCACCCAATTTGGTGTCATCTGCAAATGTGATCAGCATGCTCTCTATTCCTTCATCCAAGTGATTGATGAAGATGTTGAATAGCGCTGAACCAAGGACAGAACCCTGCAGCACTCCACTAGTCACTTCTCTCCACAATGAAAAGTAACCATTGATGAGCACCCTTTACATTTGGTCGGTCAACCAATTACAAATCCACCTAACGGTAGCTCTGTCCAGACCACATTTTACTAGCTTCTTTGTAAGAATGTCATGGGGAACTTTGTCAAAGGCCTTACTGAAATCAAGATATGCTACATCCACAGCATTCATAAGCTCACTGAGAAAATGAAGATGCATTTATGAAATGATTTGATTGAAATACTTTGGTTAATTGTATAGTGCATATTTAGTGTGACCCAACATTTAAAAATTTTTGGTTGGATCTTGAACTCTGTTTATTTGAGTTTTGCAATTAGCACCTATCAGGATGAGCGCATAGCAATCCCTTTCAAAAAACAAGCAGATATCTGTGGTTGGTTTCATGGCAACTTCTTAAATGAGAACCAGGACTCTCCAATGGAACCGGAGAAGCCTTCTGGTATAAGGCCCCGCTTTGGGCATCCCTGATATCAGTATAGTTTGGATGGCCACCATATCTAATTGGCATCATATGTAATTGACAACACACTTTAATTGGCACTGATATCAAAATCAAACCTGAAGGTGACTGGGAGGTTAAGCCAGAAAGAGGAAGAAACCTGACTTTAAACACAAGGTCACAGGCAGGTCAGCCTAAAACACCCTCTTGGTATAACCTAGGTCATTTATCAGTTAAATCACCACTGTTCCAGAGAATAATAGTCTTAATTAGAAGCTGGAATTTCCGAGACAATTGCAATTATGAGAAGCCCACCAGGACACTGATTGACAGATACCCATCCCCTGCGCACCTGGACACCTTCCTCTTGCATCATAGCACCCACTATTACAACACACATTATATCTTTGTCATCCAAACACTGTGAACATTAGTGGGTTGATAGTCCATTGTCTGTACTGCAGCTCCCATTGTTTCACACCTGGAACTGCACATATCCTCCACTGTCACAGGCTATTGTTTGGGTACAAATACTCCTGATTTCAAGATGTCCAGTGCAGTCTCTCGAAGGTCTACCCATCACTCTGTCCATCTGGCTCCTGAATGAGAACTGTCCTTAGGTTCTACCTAAATAAGCCACATTTCAATTTCTTCACTGCTCTTTTGGACTGGTAATTATAAACCTCAACCCTCAGCCTCTCTATACATAATGTTTTTTCCTCCCTTTCTCCTTCAGTTAGCTCTTGTTTTGACTGTTTGTATTTTGTGTGTATGCATGAGTGAATTCCCCCCAAATAAAACACATTTTTAGCTTACTTTTGAATCTCTAGCTGGTTGTTTTCCTGTGTGAACCTGTAAATATTGGTCGAAAAGTTTCATTAGTTGCTGCCCCCCTTGCAAGCCTCCTCTTTGAGCTAATTAATTCCCTACTTTTGCATAGAGCTATTGGCATCATGGGGTAGCCCTCGTGGCACCTACATTTTGGGGTAACACTGGATCAGATTGTTGCAGGAGCCCAGAGAACACAGAGACCACAGAGCAAGAAAAAGAGTAAATTTATTACGCGCGGGCTTTTGGCTGGATGTCTCCAAAAGACCAAAAGACCTGAATTCAAGTTGCACAGCTCTTTTATAGACAAAGTTCACAGCATACACAAAGATCACAGCAAAGATCGCAGGCATGTCTCGGTCCGCCCCTCCGGGGTCACAAATACCACATGCTGTTACTAGCTAATTACCCCGCGCTCAGACCCTGGAAAGTGCTTATCTACAATCTGCAATTACCGCAACCAGTCAATAAACAACACCTGGCTGCGTGATCAACATCCTAGCTACCTGATACCCTTCTTAAATCTTTCTCCGTTCCTCTGACCTAAGCCCCCAGCTTCTACTTTATTTCTACTTTATTATTTCTAATTCATACCTATATCATTTCCCCCCCTTAAATGCATAATTTCTAAACAATTATAGCATTTCATGACGTTATATCATAAAACAGCGTCAGGCTGAGCCATCAAAGCGTACAGAGCTGCTGTCTTACTGGAAGTAATTTGAAGCATATTACTTATACATTGCATAAAACAAGGAAAGCATATACACAGAAACAGGAATATTAGCACTACTGGCAACAAAATTACAAACAATGCTTTTAGCCAATTCAGGTTTGGTAACCAAGATGTGAGCCACTTCCACCAGCTATCATCCCCTTTCATTTATATCCTTTACTACTTCGTGCAGTTTGTTAATTTGTGCTTCTATTGCATTGCTGTTATCAGACAAGTTGAAACAGCACAATTTCTGATGCTTTTAGCATCCTACGTGATGGAGAAGGAAGAGATAGTCAACGCCTGCCCGATTTTCCAATACAGCATTCCTTAGTTCCCGCTGTTCTTTTGTTAAGCAAGGATAATGCTTTGGAAGTAGCGTTCATACTTTTGACTAGCGTGCAGGCTAATCTATTTATTTCCTAGTCCATCCTCCAGAGCCAATCCTGTTATTCCAACCAGGGAGAATGCTAACGCTATTTTCTCCTGGTCTGACCATAAGTGTGATTGGCTGTCACAGTTTTCATCTAGAGGGGCGGCTCTAGCTCTACGGTCTCGCTTCTGAGGCCATGGAGGAAGGACTGTTACCAGACGGCTAAGGCAGCAAGGTTGAGTGTCAGACAGATGGCTGGTATGTATGACCAGGTTCGACCCACAGGTCCAGAACCAGCCATGAGGTAAAAGAACATGACCTTGGTAATAAGATATATTTTGGATCTCCTTGCAAGGAATGGGAGGTCCTGGAGCAACCTTGCATTGGCTATTCTTACTCCGGCAATTGATCATGCGCGCGCAGGTAGCATCGCTCTGTTACTATAGGAGTTCATAAAGTGAACTCAGTTGGGGTAAAGAATTTGACGTGACCCCCCAATCTGCGCTGCGAGCATGCGACATATCTAAGTGGCTAAAGATCGAACTCTGGTAGTGGGTACTATCCTGGATTTGGCTTGGCTGCCTACACACCGGTATCAGACATGAATTAATGAGTCTATTGGCAGGAACTGCCTGTGGCAAACAGAAATGATCTGCCCCGGTTATATTAGCTAGGTGTAACCAATAGTTATCAGCCAAACGTGGGGATGCTTATCTCTTCAACCCCTTGAGCATTGCTTCCAAAATATCATATACATAGAGAATAATAAGAGTAATATAAAATGCATGTACGTATTACGTCCCTTCCCGGGCTTCCCTGGGGTCTGGCTGTATGCAGGGCTGCTGGAATCCTGGACAGCAGCGATAGAGCCTAGCCCCCGTCTTCTTTCCTTCTCCAGGTGCCAGCTTGGTCTCATGGAATTCCCGGCTTCCGGAGTGGTAATGGTCTAGACTCAGCCTGAATCTCCGTGCCGCTTCTTCAAGGTGAGCTTGAGTTGGGTTAGTAGGGTCCCCAGCTAGCCGACCACCCACCTTTTGCTCGCTTTACACGTGTCCAATGTATCCAAGGTTTTATACCAGCCACCTTTACAGCTGTGGGGGTGGAAAGAATGACAGTTTTGGGTCCTTTCCACCGGGGAGTGGAATGGATCAGATCTCCAATCCTTAACCCAAACCTCATCCCCTGGCTGGAAAGGGTGAACCTCAGTGATACGGATGGGGAACCTATTTTCTATTGCATGACGGCGCTGCGACTGCAAAGCTTTACCTAGCGCCTGCACTTCTTGCTGTAGACTGACATTTCCTAGTTCCTGAATGTCCCCCCTTAACCCCGAAAGGATCTGAGGGGGTCTCCCGTACATTAATTCGAAGGGGGACAGTTTGGTGACTCCGTGAGGAGTGCACGAAATTCTAAACAGAGCCAAGGGCAACACCTCCACCCATTTTAATTTTGTTTCCTGACATAGTTTGGCCAGATGTGATTTGAGAGTCCGATTCATTCTTTCTACTTGCCCGGAACTCTGGGGCTGGTATGCACAATGCAGCTTCCACTGGATACCAAGCAGCCGATTTACTCCTTGCAACACCTTGTCGAGGAAGCTGGTCATTGTCGGGATCCGATAGATAAAGGCAACCCGTGCCTCGGTATTATGTCTTTTAGCAGAGCCCAGATTACTTCCCTCGCCTTCTCTGTCCAGGTGGGGTATGCTTCCACCCATCCGGTGAAAGTCCAGAGCAAAAACCAACAGGTATCGATAGTGTCCTCCTCTGGGCATCTCCGTGAAGTCCACTACCAGCGCTTCAAATGGTAGGGCTCCATGTGTTTGAACTCCTGGAGGGGGTCCCTTCCCTTGTCTGGGGTTGTTTCTTGTGCACTCCGGGCATCGCGCCGAGGCTCAGTTGGTCAAGGCATGGAGTCCGTTGATGAACACCTGCTTCTGTAGCAATGCGGCCAAAGCGCCTCTCCCTAGATGGGGTGGCTCTGTGGGCTGCCTGCACAACCTTCCAAGACAACTATTGGGGTCAGAAGATCTGGCCATCAGGCAATTCCCACCAGCCTTGGGGGGTCTTTTGAGCCCTCATGGGCCCCTGTGCCATCTGATCTTCCCCGCTGCTGTACCTTGGGGCCGCATCAGCCAAATCAACTTGGAGCAGCGGGGCTGAACTCCGCTCCTTATCCCGTCTTCTATGGCAACTGTCTTGGCCACTTGATCGGCTCTCCTATTTCCCGGGCTACTTCACTCTCCCCCCGCTGGTGTCCTCTACAATGCATCGCTGCCACCCTTCTAGGATGCTATACAGCTCGAGGAGTTCTGAAATTTCCTTAGCAGTTTTGATCCCTTGCCCAGCGGAATTAATCATTGCTTCACGGTATAAGGCTCCATGGGCGTGGAGGGTAGTAAAAGCGTATTTCGAATCAGTGTAAACATTTACTGTAAGTCCGGCTGCCAAGGTTAGGGCTCTGATCAAGGTGATCAGTTCCACTCTCTGGGCTGAGGTTCCTACCGACAAAGGGTGTGCTTCGATGGTTTTGTCCTTCATAACTACTACATATCCCGCATAACGTTTCCCATCTCTGACAAAACTGCTCCCATCTGTAAAATAGGTAATATCGGGATGTGGCCAAGATATGTTTTCGGAGATCTGGTCGGGCTTGAATAAACTTCATCCATTGTAGCAATACAATCATGCCTTACAGACTTGCCTGAGTCTACAGGTAACAGGGTTGCAGGGTTTAGATTGGGAGATACTTCTAACTTGACACGGGGGTTCTCACAGAGCATGGCTTGGTATCTAGTCATCCGTTCATTAGTAAACCAGGAGTTCCCTTTGTATTCCATCAGAGTTAGTACGGCGTGTGGGACCCGCACCACTAATTCCTGCCCCATGGCCAATTTGTCTGCTTCCTTGACTGAGAGGGCAGTGGTGCAGCTATAGCTTTTAAGCAGGCCGGCCACCCCTTCACCACTGAATCCAGCTGTTTAGACAAGTACACGACTGGACGCTGCCAGGATCCCAGTTGCTGTGTCAGTACTCCCACTGCCACATTTTCTACTTTCGTGCACGTACAACAGAAAAGGTTTTGTCACCTGCGGGAGTCCTAAAGCTGGTGATGGGAAGCAACGCTTTCTTAATGTTAAGGAAGAAGCTCGTACTCCCCAACGCTCACCACGGAAAAGGGTCTCTCTCCGCTCCTCTAGTTGCTTCGTACAGGGGCTTACTCATAAGAGTGAAATTCGGAATCCAAATTCTACAAGAAACCCAGCTGCCTAAAAACTCCGTGCAGATTGCCTTCGATTCATGGGTTCTGATAAGGCGCATACAGTCTCCTTTCTCTCCGGCCCCAACTCCCGCTGTCCTTGCGAAACTATAAATCCCAAATACCTAACTTGGGTCTGGCATAGCTGAGCCTTTTTCCGGGATACCTTGTATCCGCACTCCCGCAGGAGCTGTAGCAGCTCTTGGGTGCCTTGCCAACACTCGGCTTCCGATGTTGCGGCTAGCAACAGATTGTCCACATACTGTAGCAGAACCCTTTTCTCAGGCTCCGAGTGGAAGTCCCGGAGGTCTTGGCTAAGTGCAGTGCCAAAAATAGTTGGCAAATTCTTGAATCCTTGCACCAGCCTCGTCCACGTCAGCTGTGTCTTTTCACCTGTTATTAGGTCCTCCCACTGGAAGGCAAATATGGGCTGACTCATAGGGGCCAGTCGTGGATATGCAGAAGAAAGCATCTTTTAAATCTAATATTGTGAAATGGGTTGCCCTCCAGGGATCAATCCCAACAGTACATATGGATTTGGAACCACGGGATGGAGAGTGACTGTAGCAGCCTGATTTACTAGGTGTAAGTCCTGCACCGGACGATATTCATCTGTTCCAGGCTCTTTAACAGGCAGTAGGGGTGTATTCCATGGTGATCGGCATCTCCTGAGGATGCCATCTCTTAACAGGCGGTCCAGGTGCCTCTGGATTCCTGGCACTGCTTGTGGGGTCGTGGATACTGCTTTACGTGTACAGGCACTGCTCCTGGCTTTAACTCGACCACTATTGGTGGAATAAACCTGGCCATTGCTCCAGGGGGTATCCTCAGCCCATACTCCTGGCACATTAAAAACCTCCCATGACTGTTCTTCCATAACTGGGGATCTGCAGAATGCATTCTCCACTCCTCCTCTTGTGGATATGAAAGTGTTAAAAGCTTTGCCTCTTTTGGCCCACGGAAGAACACTTCCAGGGTCCCATCATCCTCAAACGACCATCTCCGCTCTTAACTTAGACGCACAAATATCCTTCCTAGCAAGGGCACAGGACAATCTGGGAGAATGACAAACCGATGCTGTACTAAATGTGATCCTAGTTGACACGACCGTTGCTTCAACATGGATCTTTCTTCCACCGCTCCTGTGGCTCCCACTACTCGTACTTTCTGCTGAGTGAGTGGGGCAATTGGGTAAGTAACCACTGAAGTGGCGGCTCCAGTATCTACCATAAAGTCCATATCACGGCCCCCAACACTGGCTGTGACCATAGGCTCCCCGGGGCCGAGAATTAGGGGGCCCGGTCTGTCTCATTCGAGGAGCTCTGCCATTCCCACAAAGTAATTTTCGTCATAGGTGTCCACCTCTCCCCTGCTGGGCGCTGGCTGCCAATTTACTCGCCCATCCAAACCGTCCTCTCCACGTCCTCTCTGTCCTATGCCACCCCTCCATTTGGGCAGTCTTGCCGCCAGTGTCCCTATCGTCCGCACCGCGGGCCACATTGATTCCTTCCCAGAGATCCTCTTCCTCTGCCTCCTTTTTCCATCGCTTCGCCGCTGCCAAGTCCCTCTCTTATTTCCCTCCCCCCACGCTGCTCTACCAGAGCTGCTGCTAGCAGTTCTGCCTTCTTGGTCATTCTCCGCTCTCGTTCCTTCTTCTTCTTCCTGGTCCCTATTCACAAACACCTTCTGCGCAACTTCCAACAATTCCTGCAAATTCTTCCCTGCGAAACCTTCCAGCTTCTGTAACTTCCTCCTGATGTCAGGGTAGCTCTGAGTCACAAACGCCTGATTAACCATCTTCATACACTCTGGGGCTTCAGGATCAAAGGGGGTATATCTGGCAATAGGCATCCAAGAGGCGTTCTAGAAACGCGCCAGGAGTCTCAGTGGCTTCCTCCATAACCTCGGTCACCTTTGTCATGTTGGTGGGTTTCTCATTCCTACTCTCATAGCCTCCAAAAGCAGGGTTTGGTGTTGTGGTAAAATGATCATCCCTGCCGCCCATTAGGATCCCAATGAGGATCTTCTAAGGGTACCCTCTCCCTCAACCAGACCTGGGGGTTGGGATGTCCTTGCGGGGTCCTTTCCTGGGTTAGCCGCTCCATCTGTTGGATGATGCGGTGCCTCTCTTCAGTGGTAAACAAAGTTATCAGCAATTGCTGGCAATCTTGCCAATTGGGCATATGCGTTCTCATTATGCTAGAGCACAATTCCACAATCTCGTGGGGCTTTTCTGTGTACGAAGCATAATGGGTTTTCCAATTTAACAAATCAGACGTGGTGAAGGGTCTGTAAACGTAGGCTTGTACTGGTACAAAGCAGCCTATGTTCACCCTGTCATGGGTTTGGGACCATCTGAGTGAGCTGTCGGAGTGGATACAACTGCTGGTTGATTTGGATCGTGTTCGGTCAGCTACTGGGGAATCTGCCTTAGGTGTGTTGCCGGTGAGGGACGACACAGAGCCTCTAGAGTTCCAACGGAATTTTTGAGCGTGTCACAATCAGCACGCCGTGTCCTCCCAATCAGAACCTTTAAGGGGGACTGGTCGGACTGGTAGTTGCCGTCTGAGAGTAGTCTATGCTAGTCCCCTGAGATGAGACGGCGCCCCTCGGAGGCGCCGTCTGCCTGCGGCGTGAGGGGCGCGCTCCAGCTCAGTCCTGGCCACCGCTGGCACCGCTGCTCCAGCCCCTAACTGCCGATCTGGCCCCGCCTGAGGCGGTGTATATGGTGGCAGCGGTGTAAAGCGTAAGAATGGGACGAGGGGGCCGATGGCTCTGTGGGTTCCTCTTCAGGAACTTCTAACACTGGTTTTAACTTTTTAGCCAATTTCTCCTTCCTCAATACCAAAACTCTCTGACTCCTGGCATCTCCGTAACCACAGTGGGGAAGAACGCACTACAGTGTCCCATGAATCTCTGTGGAACTGGTCTGGGCGCCCCGGATTTCCCACTATCACAGAATACACTTTGCTGATCTTATCACTTTCTAAAAACCCCTCTCGGGGCCATCCTACATTGAATGATGGCCATTCTCTTCACACAGAACCGCAACCGTTCAAGCTCATGGGGGGGGTCTCCATAATCTCCACTAAACCCTTTCTTAAAGTTTTTCAGCATACACTGCAGAGGGGTGCAACCCTTGCTTCCACCACCTCCCATGTCCTCCCGCCTAAGATGAGACAGACACAATAGGGGAAGGGAATGGTCGGTGGAGAAAAGGGGTCTCACCGACCGACACACGAGGAATAAAACAGCACACACACGTGTCACTGGCTGAGTATCGCCAGACGATCACAGTCAATAGCCAGAACCGCAGCAACCGATCACCGCACAACAGTCACACACTAGCACACACAGTCCCTGCCTCCCGCCGTCCCGTACCACAAAGCGGAACAGTTTTCCTAGCGCTTTTACGGCTAAGTACTCGTGTCCGCTTGGGAGGTGATGAGGCTCCCCTTCCACCCTGAAGCGAGTGGGGCGTCCGGACTCTAACCAGATTCTACTTGCCTAGGTCTTTCACGGCGCAGCGAGCCACGAACCACTTCTCCGAAGATGATGATTGCCAAATCGAACACAGAGAAAATTTTCAGTGGAGGCAGGGCCCAGTTTCTATACTCTGCTTCCAGGAGGAAGGTTCCCTCGGTTCAGCGCTTGCCGTTTGGGGGCCCCCAGCGCAGGCTCCCCTCGTTCCGGCAAAAGGAGGTAGCCGGTGGGCCCAACGTGGGGCTCGTGCGCCAAGCCCCCCCGCCCGGCAAGGCGACTCAAGAGCAGGCAAAACGCCACCTCGGTGTCTCAGCGCCTGCAGCGATCCGAGTCACGGCACCATTTATGTTGCAGGAGCCCAGAGAACACAGAGACCACAGAGCAAGAAAAAGAGTAATTTATTACGCGCGGGCTTTTGGCTGGATGTCTCCAAAAGACCAAAAGACCTGAATTCAAGTTGCACAGCTCTTTTATAGACAAAGTTCACAGCATACACAAAGATCACAGCAAAGATTGCAGGCATGTCTCGGTCCGCCCCTCCGGGGTCACAAATACCACATGCTGTTACTAGCTAATTACCCCTGCGCTCAGACCCCGGAAAGTGCTTATCTACAATCTGCAATTACCGCAGCCAGTCAATAAACGACACCCTGGCTACGTGATCAACATCCTAGCTACCTGATACCCTTCTTAAATCTTTCTCCGTTCCTCTGACCTAAGCCCCCAGCTTCTACTTTATTTCTACTTTATTATTTCTAATTCATACCTATATACGACCCTCTTAGCTGGACAGTCAAGGGCATGGTCAGCTGTTCTGGGAAAGATTGTGGCATAACTGTATCTTTCCCTTCTCCTCCCTGTTAAATAATGATTGTTTAAAAGAGAAAAACCAGTAAAAAAGGGAAATAATTAGTACAAAGAAGAAAGAAGATGCCAAGAAAAAGGAAACCACAGACAAGATGTCAATATAAGGAGATAAACTCAGATAATGAAAGTGACTTTTCTGAACAGAAAAAGCAAAACATGGCTACTGTAGTGGCCAGAAAGAGACGAAGACCAGGTTTTCAGGGAAAAATCAAAAAGCCTTTTATTTTTCCAATCACTTGCGCAAGGACGACAGCTGTTTCCAGGTCTGTCGTCCTGATTAATTAAGGTAGCATCACTATATACCTTTGGTCTACTATGTCAGCAATCAATCATTCATTTAGCCAACCCATCACAGAAGAAAAAGATCTTTGGTTAACTTTCCATTACATCATTAACTTAGCACGCGCGTGTACAGAAGAGAACAAAGAGTTAGTTTAGAAAATGATACAAGTTATAGCTCATGGCCAACGATCCTCCCGACGTTTTCTCAGTCATTCTTAGATAAAAGTACAAAGCGAACCTTTTGGAGAGCAGCTTTCAAGGTTGCATCTGCTGGTTTGCAGAGAGCTAATACACACAATTAGCACTTTCACTTACTGAAGGGGGAGCAATTCACACCTATTATCCCCAGCCTGCAGCCTTTGCAGAAAGAGGAAGTTAGCACTTTCCCTTACTGTCAATCCCAGCATTCTAACCTCATTCATCTCCTTCACTACAACTGTAGTTTTACAAGGCATAATGCAAAATATTAACATTTTTTTAAATACCTCAAGATAAGAGGGGCAGAGTCATATAATGCCCCAGATATAAAGAATAGGAAGGGCTCTCACTACAATATGAAGGCTAGAAGTCACTTTTTAAAATCCTCTAGATATGTTTCTTCCAGTACATATTATTAGTGTATAATGTTAGAAGCTGCTTTACACTGAGTTCATCTAGCCCACTATACTGACTGGCAGTTGCTCTTTGGGGTTTTGACATGACTCTTTTCCAACTCTATTTGAAAACTGAAACTAGGCCTTTCCTGGCTGAAAATTGTTGCTCTATCATTGACCTGTAGCTCTTCCAGTAAGGAAATGCAATTTTTACTAGCCAGAGACATTCTGTAATGTTAAGAAAGAAAGCCAGATAGAAGCAGCTTTGTAAATTGTTTTGTCATAGGGTCAAGCATCTGGCAAAAGGTCCCAGAGTAGTACTGAAATGACCTTAAGAGAAACTGTTTTGGCGCTGTTCCCAAGAAAAAGAAGTAATCATCCATACTAAGATCTTCAGATCTGTTATAAATATCTGTTTGGACTTTGTTAATACCATCATAGATTATGATCATGAAGAAGGCTACAAAAGAAAGCAAATTCTTCAGTCAGCCCTAAGTATAATTTATTAGGCAAGTCCGTTTAATATTTGTAATTTGGTGAGGCACCAGAGCTGTCTGGCTGAGAATTCTAAATGCTCCTCCCTCAAGTGCAAATCCTAGTATTCCATAGAATTATTGCCATGGCAGTTGAAACTGAATCAGAGTGTTAAAGTTGTGTAGAAGTAGTGTGAAATGGGCCTTGGAAACAGACTGCCACGAAAATACTAAGCACTGGGACCCAAGCTCCCCCACCACACACGGATGTACCCACAAACTAGTCATATCAAACTTTTCAGCTTTCATATTTTCTTCTACAACTTCCATTCCAAGGTTATCTTATCAAGGCTAAAAAAAAAATTAAGGCAATGTAAAAGATGAGATGGTGCCCTGTATAATATGTATTTGATTTGGAGTGTGTGCCATCTGCTGCTGTACGTGGGACAGAATATGTCTTGGTCCAGTCTCAAATCCAGTCCACTTCGCCAGCATCTCCTTCCTCTATCTTAAAGAGCCAGAGCACACAACAATGCAGGCAGGCACAATAAGCTTGTTGTGGTATGACTTCAAGTCATTTCCAACTTATGGTGACCCTAAGGTGAACTTATCATAGGGATTTTGGGGGCTGAAAGTGTGTGATGTGCCCAAGGTCACCTAGCAGAACTGAACTCTGGCCTCTAGGATCACAGGACAATTCTCAAACCACTACACCACGCTGGGTCCCTTAATAAGGTACCTAATAAGGTACTCCATTATTATTTTTAGAAAAACCCAGGGAATAAATCTTATTAATTCTTTTTTGTACTTGCTCTAGAGGCCTCAATCACTAGGTTACACAGGAATGAATCATCATTTCAAAGTGTACATTTCAATATGTCACACTGGTGAGCTTCATACAATGATACCATTGAATAAATTTTAAATCTGACATACATTCAGGACAAAAATTCTACTGCTCTTATAGGCCCAGCCTAAGATACAGTAGAGTCTCAGTTATCCGACCTTCATTCATCTGACATTCCGGATTATCCGACGTCGCGGCTGCTGGGCGTGGCTGTAGGCATTTCCACGCCCCCAGACACGCCCAGACACGCCCCAGACACATCCAGACACGCCCCAGACACGCCCCCAAAATGGCGGCCACCATGGGCCTCCGGATTATCCAACATTTTCGGGTATCCGACGATCAGCCCGCCCGTTTATGTCGGATAACCGAGACTCTACTGTATTTCATTTCCTGAGGCAGAACAGCAAATAGTGCACTTCCCCTCCTCCCTATAAGTCAAGGTACCAAGGGCAGCCAAGTAATTTTGCCCATAAAACCACTTCTCCCTATCACTGGCAATTTTTTTAAAAAAATGAAATAAATAACTGGCGTTTCTTGAGATCAAAAATCTTGTGCAAGAGGCAATTCCCTTACTCTTTCTAATGGTAGAGGAAGCCCATTCTTATATATTAAGGGACCTGTCTTTTTACAGAAAACAAATTTACAGTCTTTATTGCAACTAAGCAGAATTTATTACCAACAGCAGTGAGAGTTTCACTGGTACATAAATGCAGTATTTCTGCGCTTTAATTATGTACAAGGAATAATTACACCTCAAGGCTCTGCTGTATTAAGTACTGTATTTTGAGTCATTCTCATGATTTATGCTTTCACCAGAACTATCACATGGAAATAGAAACAAATTTCATATCCTTAAGAAAAAAGCAGAACCTCCACAGATCTAATTCTTGGTGTGGCAATGATGATGGCTCACTGAATGTTGCGTTTCATTATTGAGTTTTCTGACTTTTTTAAAAAAGATGCTGCAGCTCCATGCATCCCCACCCCCAATTGACATGGTTTAATTGCCAAATATGATTTAATTGGCATGTACATTAATTGGCATTGATATTAAATGGAACCAGAAGTGATTGGAAGGTCAAGCTGGAAAGAGGAAAATTACTGACTGTAAATGTGAGATCACAAGACATGTCAGCCCACACCCCCTCTAGGAACAACTGAAGTCATTGTCAGGCAGATTACAAAGCAACTCTTGAGATAATAGGCTTATGCTGAAACTGGACATCTCTGTGCAGAAAAAGGAAATTCTCACCAACTGTGTTTTAACCCTGATCCCTCACACCTGGATGTTTTGTCTCCTCAGCCTCTCCACAATACAGAGCTATTACAACAGCCATTACTGCTTTGTCACTTAGACACTAAGACCATTTATATCGTCCAGACCACATTGTTTGTGTTGCAACTCCCATTATCCACTTGGCTGGGAGAGAGATTCACATCCATACCCACAGGGTAGTTCTTGGATATAAAAGCCCTCAATTTTGAGTGGTTCACCACACTTTTGCCTTGCTGAACATCATGCTGTCGCCTAGATTCCCAAATGAGAACTGTCCTTAAGTGCCTACCTAAGCCATATCACTGTTCTTGTTTTGCTTCTCTCCAGAACGGTTATTATCACTCAAACCCTGAAAGTCCTCTATCCTCCTTTGACCTTCAGTTAGTCCTTGTGTGAGTGCGTGACTGCTTGGATCTTTTGCATGCATGTGTGAATCTTTCAATAAAACACATTTTTATTTCTTTATAATTTTATTAAATTTCACAAATAAAACATACATTTATAATTGTAATTTCACATGAACTATTTTTTTGATCTTCCACACTGATCTAGATTTCATTTTCTGTACTTCTTTTACCTGTTAAGTTTATGTACCACAGTACAATGTTAATTTTACGTGATAGTTCATACATTTCCCTCTTCACATTCCAGCTCCATGGTATTTTACTGTCGCCCCTTCATATATTATCATAACCATGAATTAGACATTTCCATTTGGCAATTCCCAGCAATCATCCATTACAATTTGCCATTCTGCTTTTATCTCCTCATCCAATTTCCCTTTTAAGCTCTGAGAGACTATGTCTGTATTTCTGCTTTCAATAAATGTTCCCCACCATTGCTCAATTGTGGGTATTTACTGAGTTTTCCAAAATTTAGCATATTCTATTTGAGCTGTTGTTATCATGTACAGTATTATTCTCCAGTGTCTCTTTATATTAGTACCCTCAAATACATTTGTCATATTTAACAAATACAATTCTGGTATTTTAGCAAATTGAACCTTCAATACCTCACGCATCTTTTTATGTATTTCATTCCAATATTTCTTTGCCTTGGCACATGTCCACCACATATGAAATATTGTTCTGACCTCTTTCTGACATTTCCAACACAATCCAGTACCTGTATTATAAATCTTTTTTAATTTATCTGGTGTCATGTACCATCTATGAAACAACTTAAAATAGTTGTCTTTTAGGTTCTGAGCCATTGTAAATTTTTGTGTCCTTTTCCAGCTCTGTTGCCAAGCCTCTAATTGAATTGAATGTCCGATATTCTGAGCCCACTTAACCGTTTCCTCTTGCCTTTCCCGTAGTAAAACTTCTTGATATATATGGGCTAGTAAGTGAGGTGGATTAAAAAAAAAATTAGTTTACATTTTAAATTTCTGGCTGGTTTCTTTCCTGCACGATCCCGTAAACATTGATAGAAAGATCTCATTAAGTTACCCCACTCTCACAGGCCTCCTAATTTTGAGCTAATTAATTCATGTCTACCATGTGGAGGTACTGGCATTGCAGGTCACCCATGTTTTAGGGTAACAAGATAGTTGGTCATTCTGTATGCATACCACTGCTTTCAGCTGCTATCAACACTATTGCTACCAATGACTTTCAATTGTTTTTCTTGCATTGTATTTGTATTTATATGCCGCCTTTTGTCAAGCTCATTTTGAATTCTGATCCTGTCCTCTGAGGTATTAGCTATCTCTCCTCATTTGGTGTTATCTGCAAATTTGATGGGCATGCCTCTATTCCATTATCCATGTCATTGATAAAGATATTGAATAGCTCTGGGCCCAGGACAGAACCTTGTGGAACCCCACTAGTCACTTCTTTCCAGGATGAAGAGGAGCCAATGGTGAGTACTCATTGTGTTTGGTCAATCAACCAATTACAAATCCACCTAACAGTAGCTTTGTCTAACCCACATTTTATCACTCTGTCTGCAAGAATATCATGTATTCTTGTCAAAGGCCCTACTGAAATCAAGATATACTACATCCACAGCATTCCCTTCATCTACCTAGCTTGTAACTTTATCAAAAAAAGAGATCAGATTAGTCTGGCATGACTTGTTTTTGAGAAAGCCATGTTGACTTTTAGTGCTTACAAACTGTCTGTTTAATAATCTGTTCTATGATCTTTCTGGGTATTGATGTCAGGCTGACAGAGTGGTAATTGTTTGGATCATCTTTTTTCCCCTTTTTGAAGATGTCCTCCAGTCTGCTGGAACTTCTCCTGTTGTCCAGAAACTCTTGAGGATTATTGCTGGTGGTTCTGAAATTATTTCTGCCAGTTCTTTTAATACTCTTGGATGTAGTTCATGTGGCTCTGGTGACTTGACTTCATTAAGAGTAGCCAGGTATTCTTGTACTACTTCTTTACCTGTTCTGTGCTGCATTTCCCCATTACATCATCTGTTCCATTTTCTCCAGTTGAACACTGCTTTTCTTTCAAGAGAAGACTGAAACAAAGGCCATTTCTACACTACACTGTTACAGTGCTATTATTCCACTTTCAACATCCTGAGGTCCAATCACACTACACAGTAATAGCACTATTATTGCAGTCTAACTGCTAAAGTTCCACTCTACGGAATACTGGTTTTTGTAATTTCGTGATGCACTAGGCTGAGAATTCTAAATGCTTTTCTCTGAAGTGCCAAGTCCAGGATTCTATAAGATGGAAACATGGCAGTTAAAATGGAATCATAGTACTATAATTCTGTAATGTGAATGGATTCCTGGTCTTGAGTGTTCTTTGAGGTCTTCACAAAAGCTTTCAGGAACTGTATAACAGCACAGGATTCCATTTAACTTTTTAAAATGTCACTTCCAGGTGTTCTTCAATTGTGTACAGGCAGGGAGAAAATAGCTGCTATTCCCTATCACAGCAAGGCTAACTGAGGCCATGTAGGAACAACTTTCTAGTCAATCTTCTTAGAATAAACATAACATTAAACAGAGAGCATCAAGTTTAGAAAGCAGGGAGTCTGTAGCACACAAGGGCAAGTGCTGGCAAACACATGAGTTGTTTCTGGTATCCAGCCACCACCCTCTGCCTACCTTAAAGAGGCTGGAGCGAACTGGCTCTCACCCCAGCCTGACTATCTCCTAGTGGTCTTGTCTTTTCCTTGCCCTCTTTTGAGACTACTGTTCATCTGGAGAAGCTGACTCCTACACCATGACAGATAGTGTCAGGAACTGAATTCACACACACAAATGTAACAGTGCAAATACACTATTTATTAGGAGTGTAATACATAGTACAGGACTTCAGTGAGCAAACTGGAGGCAATTAGCAAAATCCAAAACCTTAAAAGCAAATAGTTTCTCATCCCACCCGCAAGAGACCTTGGAGTTCTGGTTTCAGCCTGGCAGCGCTTATCACTACATTCCTAGCTTTGTTTATCTAACAGCCTCTGGTTCTCATACCTTGTTACAAGCAAGCTGCTAATTAACTCCTACTACATGTCCCATAACTGAAATATGGAGGGCTACCCGACAGATAGTCTCTGTACAAATCAGGGTTATGTATGCTTATTTGATTTTTTTAAAAGAAATTATTGTAAACTCCATGATATATATTTAAAGTAGCATATTATTTAACTCTGAAGCACAACAACTTTACTTGTCAGAGAAACATGAAGAATAATAGTGGAAAAGAGCCAATGATGATTTGGCTCAATCCACCAAATATCAGTATTTTGCAATAAAACTTGAAACAAACTTGTCTTGTACAACCACATATTCTTCATCTCTGAAAACTGATCCCATGAAGTTATTCTCTTCTGCTAGTTACTTCAGAAAAAAATGTTCCTCTTAAATAGTTTATTCTGGTTCAGGTTACACTAGCAAGAAAACTAATATAAAAATTTTCCCATTTTTAGAGGCACATAAATAAAAATAAATATTTTAAACTAACTAAAGAAACTAGGACACCTGTTTTCAAAAAGCAAACTATACCGTTTACCCCACACTTTTCTTTTGCTCTGTTACTAATTAGCCATTATGTTAGTTGACCTTCATAAGTAGCACAGCCTATTGTGGGAAAAGATCGAGAACAATCATAATATGATGTAAAAAAAACAACAAAGGAAGTGAGGCAAGCAAAATTCAGAGACTGGGATAATTAATGTGGTCCAAAGCAAGGATGCAGGGTATAAACAGAAGACTTCCTATGCATGCATGAAAATATGATTTGCACAAACAAAAACTAACAAGAGGGTGCAAATGGTCATTCAAGAAAAAAAGGAGTTAAATGCAACTGTGAGAAGGAAAAACACAGAAGGCACATGCTAGTAATGTTTTATGTATACTGTACTTCCATGGAAGGGCCTCAGAAAGCAAAATGTCTTGCGTTGATCCTGCCTGTGTTGAGGAGGAAAAGAAAGGGGGAAGTTTCTGCTGCCTGGTAAGCTTGGGGAGGACAGCGGAGAATAATAGGGTCAGGGAATTATAGAGAAAAATTAAATACTCAGAACTGAATACTCTATCACACTCTAACTATAAATTAAAATAAGCAAAGACTCCTGTAACCATTTGTGTTGGCAGTGTTTTGAATCTCGTGACCTAAACACAGTAATTTCCTAACCGTGGTGGGATAGCAAAAAGGACGAAATGGTTTTTCAAAAATCCAAAGGAACTAGACTTTGGTTAAAGAACCAACTGGGAACTGTAACATGTGTTGGCTCCTTAGCACAGTCACTCATTTAACTAATTAATAACTTAACTACTAACCTCATCACACTGCTGACTCATGTTCAGCTTGTGATCTACTAAGACTCCTAGATCATTTTCACACGTACTGTGGTCAAGCTAGGTGCCACTATCTTATATCAGTGCATTTCATTTTTTTTCCTGAACAGATGTAGTACCTTACACTTCTCCCTGTTGAAATTCATTTTTTTAGACTTGGCCCAGCTCTCTAATCTGTTCAGATCATTATGAATTCTGATCCTGTCCTTTGCAGTATTAGCTACCTCTCCTAATTTGGTGTCATCCGCAAATTTGGTAAGAATGCCATAATCAAAATCATTGATAAAGATACTGAATAGTACTGGTCCCAGGACAGAATCCTGTGGCATCCCACTAGTCACTTCTCTCCAAGATGAAGAGGAGCCATTGGTAAACACCCTCTGGGTTCAGTCAGTCAACCAATTAAAATCCACCTGAAAATCCACCTAACAATCTACCCCACATGTTACTAGCTTGTTCACAAGAATATCATCAGGAACCTTGTCAAAAGCCTTACCAAAATCAATTAATCTGGCATGACTTGTTTTTGAGAAAGCCATGTTGACTTTTAGTGATCACAACTTTCCTTTCTAAGTGTTACAGACTGTCTGTTTAATTATCTTCTCTAGGACTTTTCCTGGTATTGATGTTAGGCTAACTGGAAAGTAATTCTTTGGGTAAATTTTTTTCCTCCTTTTCTCAAGATGGGAACAATATTTCCCCTCCTCCAGTCTGCTGAGACTTCTCCCATTCTCCAGGAATTCTCAAAGATTATTGTCAAGGGTTTTGAGTTTACTTCTGTGAGTTCCTTTAATACCCTTGGATGCAGTTGATCCAGTCCTGGAGATCTGAATTCATTTAGAGTAGCCCAGTGTCACTGTACTACCTCTTTACTTATGCTGTGCAGCATTTCCCCTACCATATCATCTGCTCCATTTTTCCCAGGCAGAGCAATGTTTTCCTTTTAGGAGAAGACAGAGACAAAGAAGTCAGTGGTGTAGCTTGGCACAAGCGGGGGGGCAGGGGCAGGCAAGGGCAGGGGGGAGGGTTAACGCCGCATGGGGAGGGGCAACAGCACAGGGGAGGGGTGACAGCAGGTAGGGGAGGGGCAACAGCATGAGGTGGCAGGCAAGGACTGGAAATGCCCCCCAAAAAGTGCCAGGGTGCACCACCCCCTTGCCTCCCCATCCCTATGCCATTGAAAGAAGGTGTTGAGCAATTCTGTCTTTTCTCTGTCCCCTGCAAGCATCTCACCATCCTCTCCATGCAAATGCCCTACTATTAATTTGTTCTTCCTTTTGCTACAGACATAACCAAAAAACAAAACAAAACCTTTCTTACTGTTTTTAACCTTCTAGCAAGCCTGAGCACATTCTGCACTTTAGCTTTTCTGACTTTCTCCCTACACTTGCTGGCTATTTGTTTGAATTTCTCTTTGGTGATTTCCTCCTTTTTCTATTTCTTGCACATGTCCCTTTTAAATCTTAGCTCCACTGAAAGTTCTTAATAGACATCCATCTTGGATTCTTTAGACACTTCCTATTTTCCCTCCTCACTGGAATTGTTAGAAATTGCGCTTTCAATATCTCACTTTTAAGAAATTCCTATCCATCATGAACTTCCTTTTCTTTAAGTATCATTGACTATGAGATCACTCTCAGTATTTCCTTAAGTTTACTGAAATCAGCTTTCTCTAAATCTAGAATGTGTGTCTGACTATGCTTGGCTTCCTATTTCTGCTGTATCATAAACTGCAGGAGAACATTGTTACTTTCATCTAAGGATCCTGCAACCTCCACCCCATTAACAAGATCATCTTTTGCCCTTTCACAGTTTTTTGAATATATTTTTACTGAAAAAAAGAAATAACACAAAAGACAACAATTTAACAATACACACAATAACAATACATGAAACAGAATAATTCAAAGGAAAATAAAGTATTAAATAACCTACACAATAAGCTAACAGAAAGGAAAATAAATCTACAAACATCAAACTAGACTACAGAAAAACACCAAGATACATATAACTAAAACAAGTGGTTCCCACCCCTGCTGCAAACAGCAAATAGTAATCTAACAGGAACAACTATCATTTAATCATAAGCTAAATTTAAGGTATATACTTGTTGCCTGTTAATTGCTACTTGTTAATTGTTAATAAACCTAAACTTACAATTATTAATAATAATTCTAACTTAATCATTATTTCAATTAATAATCATTTTAATCATTATTAAAAACTTAATAATTACTTAACAGTTGATCACTAATAACTTATTCTATTCTATGTTAAAATTAGTAGTTCTTAAGGTAATAATATTGTATATAGTAAGCACTTCTTTTAAGACAAGCCAGAAAGTAAGAAAGTAAAACTATTTTCCAAGTAGTCATCTTGCTACTTGGAATACTAAAAAATAATAAATCTAATATTAACAGTCAGAAATAAAAGAAAAAGCTATCTTTCATCATCAAATATCCTCAATCTCTTCATATCTTTTATTTCTAATAACTCAAAATCATAAATAATTTTCAAAAACCATGGATCATAAATCATTTTCATCAGACTTTTTTTCTTTTTACTTCATTCTACATTTCATTTCCCAAAAGAAAAAAACCCAGAATCACAGATAAGTAGTCATCAACAATTTACATAAGCCATAAATCATAAACCATTTTCATCAATAGGGATGTATTTCCTCCTTTATTGATCTCTATTTTTCTTTTTCCTAAAAACTCTGTATAAATAATCCTAAAAAGTCTTTTATCAAAGCAATTGTGCTTTGTCTATGTCTCTCATCCTTATACATAAGCATTAATTCTTCAAGTCTGATTGGGCTGACAAGAATATTTTTCCTCTGAAGTCTAACCACCAGTGCATCCATCAATGAGTTACTATTCTCCTTTCCAAAGAAAACTTCTTGTAGGTTTACAGGCCACTTATTGTAAGTATTCCAAAATGATGTCAGGTGACCATAATTTTGGGCATCAGACTCCAAAATTACTTGTAGAATAGTGACATCCCTTGTATTTTCCATCTTTTCAATCAGTTGTATTAGCTTTCTCCATTTCTTTTTGTGTTTTTATGTCATTTTGAAGCATTTTTGAGTCAGAGGTCATTACTTGTAACTGTTACATTTTTGCTCAAACTGCCAGTTTCAACCATTTGCTGTAACTTAAGATCCTCGTCTTCAAAAAATTTATCTTTTTAGGTCTTGCAACAGTAGTACAACTTTTCTGAGACCACTTCAAATTTTTTCTCAATAAGCAAATTAGTTCCTCTGAATTCATCTAGAACATGAAAAAAATATTCTGGTATATCTTCAGATATATATCTTCAGGACTGTTTTCTAAGTCTTTTTTAGTTTGAATGTCACAATCCACAATAACAACCATGATAGTTCTTATTCAGTATTCCCTATGTTTCCTAAACAGTAAGGCTGTATTCTCAAATTATCTAATGATAAGAGGATATCTTGTTTGTAAATTTTCCCATAGATATTAAAATTAGAATAGCACTGTGCAGAAATCAAACTGGGCAAGTAATTTTAAAGTTCTAACTTCCCAGTATGATTGTATTACCACTAAAAACAAAATCTTATTGAGTATTTAAGTCAGAGGAAGAAACAAAGTTATTTCCACAGCAAATACAGACACTCCAAAATCAAAGTAAGCTGTCGATTTTTCAAAAACTCAAAAGAAAAAAAAGTTCGAAATCCACATCCTCATCTAAAGTGGTTCCAATATTAATTCAAAAAGCAGTACTGTCCCTTTAAATAGAATGCAGGAAGACTTCAAAGCAAATAGATAATGATTCAAAATGTTTCATGCAAAGAGCTTCTTCTCTTCTAAAAGCTGGAACCATAAAGGTAGAATTGCATACTGAACAAGAGGTTTGGCTGGAGAGAATGTAGTGTCTCTATGGGGCGGTCCAGTGCTCACACACACACCCAGCTCCACCAAACGGCACAATTCTCTCCGAGCCTCAGGATCTGCTGTGCCCATTCCATTCCCAAGCAGACACATTACAGGCCCTGATCCTGGCTTGATGGAGTCTTCAAACTCCCTGTGAGTCAGGGAGCCCACTAGCATGAGAGGGGGAGGCCCCCAGTCAGGCACAATGTTTTTGGGGGCCATGATCCAGCAGTGCTCACTAGATCATGTCCTCCATTGCCATGGTAAGCTGCCAGAACTGTCCTTTCACAGTTAATCAATAGTTTTAATGCTAGTCCTTATGCTTTTTTACTTATCTGATACCCAATGCTATTCTCAACTGTATGCCTGTGTTCATTGCAGATTTTACAACATTTTCAAATCAAGACATACAAATCTGTTTTCCCAAGAATTCTCCTGATCATGAAGATGCAAATGAAGAAGATGGATAAATGGTCCAAACAACTTAACCTGGAAACACAGAACCATGGTATTTGTCTTGACTTTCTTCAAACACCAATTAATTGCTCTGAAAATACATGCATATAAAACTAGAAGTTTGTTGTGAGAGACTAGTTTACAGCAGCAACTATCTGCTCCCTTTCAAAATAAGGCCATCTAATTTTTAGAAGACCTTTTTCTTCTTCTTCTTGTCTAGTTGTTACCTTGATTTACTACTGTTAAACTCCTCTGCTCCCACCCACCCACCTACCGACTACATTTCATCTCATTTTGCTCAGTCTCATTGTCAGCTTATGTAATAATATTAGAATCAGGCAACAAGAACAAAAAGCTGCGCTACATATTCTTCTTGTGAAAATTGTTTGCAGCATAAAGATTTAGCAAATAATGAACTAAAAGACCACAAAATGTTCCCTGTCTGTGTCTGTAAAAGAGCAATATATTCCAGTAATGAATCTCCAGGGAGAGTGAAAAAATATCTAAGATTCAGTTCTCCATATTACCACCTTCTGCTTTGGAAACTCTTCACTTTAAAAGCTGTTGTATGTGGATGCTATGCCGTTATTGAAATAATGAGAAAAATGTACTTGTCATCTGCTATGATGCCCTTCCACCCATTTTTGCACTGAAAACCACTGTCAAGCCTGACCTTGGGAAGTCAGAGCGTGGTTTACACCTCAATTCTACACTAACAAAACAAATTGTAATGACAGATTGAATTCTGAAGTATGACTAACAAGCGAAAACTGAGAAATAAGCTAGTTCATCACAGCTTAGTGAGACCATTATAGAATCTTAAGAGTCAAAAGAGGCTGCAAGTGTTACCCCAAAATGTGGGTAACTCATGTGACTCACCCACGTGAGAGGGGAATTAATTAGATAAAATTAGGAGGCCTGCAAGAGGGGGGGTAACTTAACAAGGTCTTTCCATCAATGTTTACAGGGTCACACAGGAAAGAACCAGCCAGAGATTCAAAAATAGACTAAAAATGTGTATTATTGAGGGGAATTCACTCATGCATGCACACAAGATACAGTCATTCATTCACATAAGAGCTAACCAATAGATAAAGGGAGGAAAAAATATGGATAGCGAGGCCGAGGGTTTTGGCTTATAATTACCAGTCCAGAAGAGTAGTGAAGAAGCAGTATAGTGATTTAGACTTGCATCCAAGGACAGTACACAGCCAGGAATCAAAGTGGCAAGGAGACATTCAGCAACTGGTGAACTGCAATCTAGTTGCTCAAAACTGGGGATTTTTATACTCTATTTCCCTCCTTGAAGGGGTGTGAGTCAATCGCTTTCTGGCAGCTTCTAAGTGTTTTCATTGGGTAATGTGACTGGAGGAAGGTTTCAGTAGGAAACGTGCACAGCAGGGGTGCTGTCTACACCTGGGCAGTTTGACTATTGTTTCTGATGCTGAGCAGTTGAGAAGACTAGCTTAGACCCACTAAGTAAGACTTTCCCAGTTAATCCATGGTGAACCCATGATGTGGCCATGCTGAAGTCACTTCTGCTTTCCAGCTAGTGTCCCATCTCCACATGGCCTTTCAGCTATAAGCTATAAATTTTAAATATATAATTTATATTTTATGCCAATTAAACATTTGCCAATTAATATATATTTCTAATTAAATCATATCAAAGCACAAGGGCCATCTAATCCCATCCCCTGCCATGCAGAACACACAATTAAAACACAGCTGAAAGATTTTCATCCAACACAGAGTCATCCACCATCTGCGGCAATCTGTTCCACTGTCAAACAATTCGAACTGAAGTTCTTCTTAATGTTAGGTATATTGGAATCTCTATTCTTGTAATTTGAAACCATTGGTTCATGCTCTAATCTCTGGAGCAGCAAAAACAAACTTGCTCTTTCTTCTATATGGCATCCCTTCAGATATTTAAAGATAGTTATCTTGTCACATCTCAGTCTTATCTCTTCCAAACTAAACATACTCAGCTCCATCAGTCATTGCTCATAAGGTGTGGTTTCCAGACCTTTGATCATTTTATTTGCCTTTCTCTAGACACATTCCAGTTTGTCAATATCCTTCTTGAATTGTGGTGCCCACAACTGGATGCAGTATTACAGGCGAGGTCTGATCAAAGCAGAGTAGAATGGCATTACTATTTCCATCAATCGGGACGCTGTACCTTCGTTAATGCAGCCTGAAATTGCACTGAAGTTCTTGGCCATTGTATCACGTTATAGACTTGTGTTTAACATGTGGTCAACTAAGATCCCAAGATCCTATTCCCATGAATCCCCTTTATCATTCATTTTGTTAGTTTTGGCCCAGCTCTCCACTGTGAGAATTTTTGACCACACAACCTCCCCTAGGATTTTCCTAAGCTTAAAGAAATCAGCTTTGTTGAAGTCTAGAGTACATATATGACTACATTTGCTTTCCCCCTTCCCATGTACAACCAATCTCCAGAGCACACGGTCTCTGCCATCCAAGGATTCCACCACTCCCACCACATTGATCAGTTCATGTCTGTTGGTTAGGATCAAATTCAAAATAGCTAATCCCCTTCTTTCTATCTCTACCTTCTGTACAATTAAATTGCCTATAAGGTTTGTGACAAATGTACTGAACTTTATATTCTTGGCCAACTCTGACTTCCAAGCAATATAAGGGTGTTTGAAGTCCCCGTTACTACTACATCTTTCCCTCTTGAATGTTTGGTCTTTTGTTTTAGCAAGGCATTATCCAAATCTTCTGTATAGCTGGGAGCCTACAGTAGATCTCCACCTTAGTCTATTTCTATGATTCCATGTAATGTGAACTTCCTGTTCAGAGTTTAGCTGAACACTACACTTGTGCATACCCTGTTCAAGCCTTGATTGGCCAGTGAATTGAGCGGAAGTCCCCTCCCCCAGCTTTTCTGTCCTCTTTTCTAGACATGCCTCAGTTTCTTGAGCTCACTGTGCTCTGAAGATAATTTTATAGAATTAAGCTGAAGAGCAGAAAACCTCATAGCAAAGTCCTGCTTCTCACAAGTACCAGATATCCCTTAGTTGCCAATACTGAAGCAAAAGAGGTACACAGAGGGAGTTTTTGCTGATTATTTATATTGTTCACTCTGAAGACAGCAAAAAAAGGTGGAAATCCAACTGCTCAAAGCCCTTGTGAACCTTGTTTCTGACCAACGTTTCAAATCAGTAAGAACAGAGGCAGAATGGGTTTATGCAGTATGCCTGAGATCTTGCTTTAGAATAGGTGAACATCATTCACCCTGGCCTAGAAGGCCATCCACACATTACATAGCAACTAACTTGGATTTTCTAATTGTACTCTTGCCAGTGAGCTACAGTTATTTGGTGAATATACCTATACAATCCATATGTCTCTAAATATATTTGTCTCACATGCTTGTTATTTTCTAGGTTTACAACTCACATATATTATTTATTTGCTGTGTGAAAAGGGCCAGAATAAGAACAAAAAAGAAAAGAAAAGAAAATATTAAATCTTTTCAACACATTTTACCACCGTATACTGGCCTGGCCTTTGGTGAACCAAAGATATCATTTTGATATCACAATTCGGCCCTACTCTGCCACCTGCCAAGTGTTTGTGAGGCCACCGAACAAGCACGAAGCTAGGCATGGCTACTATTTGCTTCTCACACCAGACCAAGCCAGATATTGCCAGATCTGCTTTAGGGGACCTCCCGAAACAAACACCCTCATTACCAATGCGTGATAAACAAAAAGACCCTCTGCTCTGAGAGGACACCCTGGCGAGCTGAGTGCTTAACTGCCGAGCTAATCGCATTTACATACCGGCCATACCATTGTCAATTCGAAACATAACTCAATCGTGTAAATTCTGACCTTTCGGAGACATTGTCTGCAACCCAAAACTTATTGTTTTCGCCCAAGACCAGACTAGCCTACGGTCATTCTTTCCCTGATAAAACCCCCCAGTTCCAAGAGCTTCTCGGACAGCTCAACAGACTTGTGTTTGGACTGCTCTCCTGCCTTGCTGCCGCCTCGTTCTGCAAGCTCCCCTCGGCTGCCGTGCCGAGTCCTTCTACCCTCCGTTGGCTTCCCCAGGACTCCAGGATTGGTCCCATTCACAAAAAACTCTATTTCCTATTCTAGTTAGGAGTGTGTTCGTGTTTTTATTAATAATTGTCTAATAAATCTTAATTGCTATTTTGAACTGTCTGACTGCTCACTGACCTGACGCTGTAGGCATAGGGTAAAAGATCCCCGCTAAGTTACCCTGCCTCTTGTTAGCCAAGAGAGTGCTCCAGCTAATTTCCCCATCTTTGCTTGGTTTGGTTTGTTGTTTGGGCGCCCCTCCTGGGACCCCTGTGACACTGTAGGTTTATTTCCAGTCTCTTAAGTGGACTTCCACCTTTGCAAAACTGGAAATTCCCTCCCAGTGTTTTACTAGGGTTCTTGCCAGCCTCCCAAAGCTGATTCCCATGCTTGGAATGACTGGCAATCTCCCCAACTCTATCGGTATGCTGCCACCACCACCCTGAATTATGAATTACTTAGACAGAACAGGAGGGACTCTGCCTAATCTCTAAGCGTAAGGATCTTCCCCCTCCTCTTTCCCCTGAGTGAGAGAGGTCCTATGTAGCGTGTGCCAACCCTGGCATGGAAATGGAGAGAAACGGAGGTTTATAGAAGTGTTTTAATCAAGACATGCAAATAAACAATATATACTTGGGAGACTCCCCTCTCCCAGGCGCACTTAGTTACAAGAATTTACAAAACAGATATAACAGCACAGATACATTCTTAAGATCAGCCAATTCCCAAAATAACAACATCCCTAACGCGACTAACTACTTATTTCTAGTTACTCACAATTAGGTTATAGGCGTAGATGGTCTAAAGGAGGAGAGAGAGGGGTCCAGGAGACACAGCATGCCTGCCAGCTCAACTGGGCCAGCTCTCCCCTCTCTCTTTCTCTCTTTCTCTCTCTCTCTCTCTCTGGCCACATGGCCTCTCAGAAGTTTTATCTTTTCCTCCTTGGAAGGATCTGGAAGCATCTCCAAGATGCCCGCCTCTTTCCTTTTGGTTGGTCAATTCTCACCTTGTGACCTGTGATGCTGACCCTTTCCTTTTGGTTGGTCAACTCTCACCCTGTGACCCTTGATGTAATCCTAACATCTCATTAACCCTTGGTTTACCTGAAGAGGGAAGTATCTCCCTTTGATAAGCCTAGATAATGGGAAGCCCCATTATCACAACCCCCAATTCACAGGGTAACACATATCCAAAAGGAATTAGCCAAGCTCTGCTGCTTTGTGACATTCCAGCTGGTCATAATAATAGTACTATAGGTGACTTACTATGGCACGTGTGTGCATATTTTCAAATAGACAAGTGTAGTTACTTATATTTTCTGCATCATATACCAATACTTAAGAGGAAATGCCTACCATACAGGTGTTAATAATCTTTATGAGGCCACATCTGATTTTATGTCTAATTTTATTTCAGGTTTGTATCTATAGACCTTTGTGATGAAGCATCAGATCCCATTCTATTATTATTAAATCACTACCAAACTTTTAGGCAAAAGAAATATCAAATACTGCAACTAATTGATAATGAGGGTGGAAGAAAATAAGGAGCAAGGGTTGAACTGGGCAAACTCTCATTGTAGAAGAGATATTTAGTCTTTCAGGATCAAAAGTTTGGAGGAAAAGAATCTTGTGTCATCTTTGAGACTAATGGATTTATTTTAGCTTGAGAATTTGTGCATTATAGTCTATTTCCTAAAACTTCAATACTGAGGGAACAGATATATATGCACACATAAGTAGGTGGAGATGGGATCAGAGTGAAATGGTAGCTAGAAAATCACAGTAAATACTTCTTTTCTTATAAAGGGTTCTGAGATATCCAAGGGGACCTTTTATATTCTCAAATAGAGAAACAAATACTATTGCTCTTTTATTGTTGCTGCTGTTTCTGCCAGCTGGCCCAAGTCACTGGGAATGTGGCCTGATGAACCTAATCTGATAGCTTGCAGACTCTTCCTGAAAGCAATATACAGAATACCTAATGCTGAGACAGTCACTTTCCCCACTTCACTCCTGCATATTTTTAAAAAATGTTTTTGCCTGATGAAGAAACTTGGTTTCATAAGCTAGCACCAACATTTTTGAGTGTTTTTGGATTTTGTGCTTTGTGGACTTTCTCTTATGGTGCACATGGTTATTCCTAGTATTTGTAGAAAAAGGCAATTCTAAAACTGGTCATAAACTTTCAAAGAACTGGTTTAGCATAAACATCCTGGCATCTGTAAACTAATAGACAGGTCTGCTGTGCGTTTATCTCTGAAGTGTCAAAGCAAAATGTTCTGTTTTAGGGAAAACTGGTCTCTTCTTAGTAAAGAAATTGTTTGGCTATACATACAACTGTAATGCAAACCAACCTATTAACAAATGCCATGTGCTAAGAAGACAAGAGATACTTATCTAGTTTTAGAAACAGAAGTTTGCTCTCAGAAGGAAATGGGGAAAGGGTGGAATCTGTAAGAAAATCTCTGCCCTATTTTGTAACAAAATCATTTTTATTACCTATCATTAGATCTCATTTGGTAGGAAATGAACCCATCTCAGCCCCCTCTTCCCTCAAATAACCTTTGAAATTAACCTTCATCATATTTGGCTTGACTACAAAAATCAGTACAGAAATAATTATGAAAATATTCGTACATGTTTCTTATTAAAAACAGAAGTAAGATGCATGA
This sequence comes from Iguana delicatissima, assembly GCA_948472985.1. Taxonomy (NCBI): domain Eukaryota; kingdom Metazoa; phylum Chordata; class Lepidosauria; order Squamata; family Iguanidae; genus Iguana; species Iguana delicatissima. The sequence continues at coordinate 16,098 of CAOKZL010003700.1, read as the reverse complement.
TGTAATTACTAACACAGATGTAATTCTGCGGCCAAACAGAAGCTAAGTTCAAAGTTTGCTCATCAGAGCCATTCTATTAATGGCACTTTAAGTCTACTTTTAAAGCAAGATTTAGGGAAATTATACATGTTAATACAAAAATATTATGTATCAAACAGGTACACTTGCTGGAACCTGTGAAGTGTTGCAGCTCTCTGATGAGTCTATACACAGTGACAAACTAAAGTTTGCTTCCTTGCAGCTTTTCAGATAGTCTTTACTGGATAGTCTTGGGAAAACTGATTGCACAACTTCTGCTATAAATTTCAAATTTCTAAATTTCTAATTCTAATTCTCAGAGTTGATGAAAGGTTAAATGAAAACTGTTGCAGAGTACTCAAGGCAGTAGAAGTATAAGTTACAAATGATGTCATGGCTATAATAACATCCCAATGCAATATGGGTGCTAGATGCTATCTAAAATAATCCAATTCCATGCTTTTGCATTTAACACACCCACAAGCCTTGTATCACTTGACAATGCAGGCATTCTCAATACATAATTCAAAAGAAATCTGAGAGAGGAATGTGCTTGACCGTATTTTGCTGAAAACGTTTATAGTATAGTTAACAAAATTGTTGTTTAATCAAAAAAAGCCTCAAAACATGGCCAGAAAGGAATGTGAAAAATAGCTACGTGAGAACTTCGTCAAACTCTTGTTTTTCTTTGTTAAAGAATTCGTGCATTGCTCATCTGTGTCTTTCTAGTACATTTTAAGGGTGCATATCTTCTTCGTAAAATGTTACAAAAGAGAATTCGAAATCGTTTCAGTGACAGTTAACAGATGATAATCCAAAAACTGCAGCACCATGTACTTACCCCACAATACAGAGAGGAAAAGTTGCACCAGCCAGAAAATACGAATCTCCATCCTGAAGGGTTCGACAGCAGTCCTCGGCGAAGCCACCACCTTTGGGGAGAAGCAGCAGCACACATGGGGAAGGGAAAGAGGCACTGCTGAAGCAGATTCGAGTCCTCAGCCGTTTCCTCCAACACAGAACTTAGGCTTCATTCCACAGCACCAAGCCCTGAGAAAGAACTTAGTCTGGGGGGGGGCGGGCGGGCGGGGGCTCTTTTTCACACAATCCCACCCTTCTGATCTGGCGCTGCCGTCCCTCGCCCCTCCTCCTCCTTCCTCCACGAAGATGTAAGGAGCAGCCTCTGCTCCGCCACCACTCAGCTCCGCATGCCATTTCCTCCCTTGCTCCTCCGCTCTCCGCCCCGCCCGCTTTTCCCTGAGAAGGGGCATGAGGATGTTGCGGCTGTTCCAGGATCCTTAAGGACAAGGAAAGAGCCGCAGGAAACTACTCACAAGACAAGACCGTGAGAGAGGCGCCTGGGTCGCGGAATGCTTCTGCCGAGAGCGCCAATGGGGCGGCAGGAGTTGCTGTGTGTCTCTTCTCCTCAAGGCCTTGTTGAGTGCCGTGGACAACCAAATGCTCCTGCCGTGTCTGTCTGCTTTCATAACCCTTTTGTTCGCCCGTGATTCCATTCTTCCCGTTCATTTTACTTTGAAATTAACCTGCTGGACGGCATATCGTTCGCTATAGCATCAAGTCCTCCCTCAAAGGGTTTTTTAAAACACACACACACAAAACTTTAAGTCTCCTCTTGAACGAGCAATCGCTGCGTTCCTCAAAAAATAGCAGGCTCTCTGATAACTTTTGTCAGCTCGGGTACCAGGTTCACTTTTGACAAGGAGATAGCTTGGCTGAGACTGAAGGCAGGAGTCTTGCTGCAACATGGTGATTCACAACAATAAGTGACTTTCAGCACTGCTTGAAACGAAGCTGGCATGCAGCAGCAATTTTACAATAAAACAGCTCAGACGAGTGCTTAAAGCACCCCTTTCATCCAAAAGGAGTAGAAAGGAATACGGAAACGGCTCTGCGGCTGGGTGGATGTTAAATGCCTGATCCTATCCTGAGCAAAGGTCAGTTCTCTCTTTTTTTCTCCATTTAAAAACAACTGCAAATATGAATTAGATCCTCCATGTCAGAGATCAAAGGCATCAAGGAAGGATTAAAGTGCTGAAATCAGGATCCAAAGATCTACTTAGATTTATGCAGGGGGTTTCCAGTTGTGTGCCTTTAAGTCATTTTCAACTACTACCCTAAAGCAAACCTATCAAAGGGTTTTCTGAGGTTGATATCATAGCCCAGTGTTAATCTTTGAATTTCATTCTTGAGAATTCATCTCTGTGCCTGTGTTTGAAATTTTAGTGATTCAAAGTTTAAGCATTGGTCCTGATAGTCAGGATTGATCTGACTGTATAATTGGGATCAGAAATGCAGCCCACAAAAGGGAAATGATACTGCTTTTATTCTGTGAGCCAGCATGATGTAGTCGTTTGACTAGGACTCTGGTGATCTGAGTTTAAATCTCTGCTCAGCCATGAAAACCCTTTGAGTGATGTTGGGCAAGTCACACTCTCTCAGCCTAGGAGGAAAGCAAAGACAGACCTCTGTTACCATACCCTATCATCCCTCCTGCAAGATATGCAATTTTCAAAAATTGGACTTATTAATGACTGAAGAACATGATCAAAGTCACATTGACCAGAGAATGTGTTTCATGGTCAAGCTGACCTGAGACATGTTCAGGGTATAAATCCAGAGAGGATTAAGCAGGAAAACCTGATGCTGATGGGTTTATGCTAATCCTTTTACTACTTCTGGCTCTTTGTATGTCTGAATATGATGAAAGACAAATTGCTCAGACTGGTGAGCAATCAGAGACCATCCCTCAATCTTGTCTATGGAGATCTTCCCTATACCCCCCACCTGACTGAACATTAAGAGATGGTTGTTACCACCATGTACTGGCCTGGCCTTTGGTGAACCAAAGATATCATTTTGATATCACAATTCGGCCCTGCTCTGCCACCAGCAAGTGTTTGTGAGGCCACCAAACAAGCACGAAGCTAGGCATGGCTACTATTTGTTGCTTCCACCAAACCAAGCCAGAGATTGCCAGATCTGCTTTAGGGGACCTCCTGAAACAAACACCCTCATTCGATAAACAAAGAGACCCTCTGCCCTGAGAGGGCACCCTGGCGAGCTAAGTGCTTAACTGCCGAGCTAGCCGCATCTACATACCAGCCATACTATTGTCAATTCAGAACATAATTCAATCATGTAAATTCTGACCTTTCGGAAGCATTGTCTCCAACCCAAAACTTATTGTTTTTGCCCAAGACCAGACTAGCCTACGGTCGTTCTTTCCCTGATAAAAACTCCCAGTTCTGAGAGCTCTTTGGAACTCTCGCCGGATTGCTCTGGACTTCTACTCTGCCTTGCTGCCGCTCGGTTCAGCAGGTTCACCTCGGCCGCCACGCCAGGTTTCCTCTTCTACAATCGGCTTCCCCAGGACTGCAGGAAAGGTGGCGTATCACGCATTCCCCTTGAATTCTATTTTCCTTTTCTAGTTAGGAGTGTGGTTGTGTTGTTCTTAATAATTGTCTAATAAATCTTAATTGTTATTTGAACTGTTTGCCTACTCACTGACCTGACGCTGTAGACATAGGGTAGAAGATCCCCGCTAAGTTACCCTGCCTCTCGTTAGCCAAGAGAGTGCTCCAGCTAATTTCTCCATCTTGTTTGTGTTAGGTTTTGGCTATTTGGGCGCCCCTCCCGGGACCCCCAAGTCACAGGGTAACATGGTCATGAGTTCTATCAATATTTTGTCACTCTGGAGTTAAACAGCCCATTCCAGACCCCTTTCTTAATCCCATGGGAAAGCCATTACAGCTTTGTCAACACACCCCTTCAGAGTGTGAAATAGAGCATAAAAACCCTAGCTTCAACCTCAGCCATATGTGGTACATTGGACATAATACATTGCATGTGATGCCCCAGATTGCCATTCCTCTGTGCTGTCCTCAGATGCTGTCTGAGCTACTCTGCTGTGACCTCTTTTTCAGGACTAGGAACTAGGATTCTTTGTATTCAATCTCTCTCTAACCAACCTTTCTTGCCACAGTTTTCAATAGCCTTGTATGGTTCTTAAGAGTGCCTGGTTTCTTGTGTGTTTCTCAATTCAAGTAAAATGCTATGTTTAACCTTAACTGGAGTCCTCACAACAGTTAGTACTGATATACGTAGGTGAAAAGATCCTGCCATGACCCTCTTTTTGCAGGCCTCCTTTCAGCTATAATTCCCCCAAATTCTAAGGAGATGCTGGCATTGCAAGTGGACCTTAACTTCTGTCACCTCTTAGGGTACAACCTCTCTGAACAAACCTAGAACTAGAAAACTCACTGTTGGGTTTCATGTTAGAGTCTCTATAGGCCAGAAATGACTTGAAGGCACACAACAACAGCAAAAACAACATTGGACCTTGAGCAGGGGCAATTCTGCCACATTTTTGTGGAACTCATAATTATTTTTTTCTCAAAATCAGGAACTAAAGGACAGTTTGATTTGGAGACAGGGTCACCTTAGAGTCTCCATAACTCAGAGTAGTAGGGCTGTGTAGCTCCTGTCAAAAATGATTGATGACTCATGATTGATTGATTTATGACCTGTCAAAAGTGATTGATTGATGACCTGTCAACCTCCCTCCCCCGGAAGTGCTAGGGCGAGACATCCGGAATGGGCCGCATCCCCGCCCCTCCCACGTGGTCCCAGCCGTCCAATGGGGCGATTTCTAAATCGGGTTCTAATTGGGCCCCGCGGAGCCACGTGACCCCCTCGGATCCACGCGGGCCAATCAGGGGCGATTCCCTAGGCGCGTTGCCGTTGGCCCAGCGGGGTCGTGTGAGCCCGCCCACCACCCTCGACCAATAGGGGCAGATTTGGACCCCTCGGAATCACGTGCGTCAAACCGGCCAATAGGAAGACGCCGTTTGAGAGAGATAGCGTGGGGAGAGAAGCGGCCATTTTCGCATGCCCGGACAAGTCCTGCGGAGAGAACATGGAGGCGCCAAGCACCCCTCAGAAATGCAGTACGGATACAGATAAAGAGAATTGTCCACCAGAGGCAGAGTCCCAAATGTGGCACACTATGTTAGACTCTCTCGGCAGAGAATGCTGTAGCGCAGGTAAAAAAGGGAAACATATCTGGAGAGTTCGGGGCTACCTTGGGGAGGCCAGAAACTAATAATCCTTGTTCTCAATTTTCAGGAACCTGGAACAAGCGGTGGTGAGGTACAAGTTGCTGAAAGGAATGCCCAGGAGCCATGCACAGCAGCATTGCTGAAGCTGGCAGCCATAGGAGAAATACAGGTTTGTGAACATACATGGGGATCAGTTGGTGAGACACATTGTATAGGACATATTTTAAAACTATTCTCATTGAATTTTAGGACTCTGTAGAGCTGGTGACCACAGAACCTGCACATGTCAGAATGCAAAGGATCTTGGGCCTGGAAGCAGCACCCATTTCATCCAACAAGAGATGGAGAGCCATGAAATCTTTGACAAGAGTAATTCTTTATGTGGTTATAAATAAAGTCCTTGATGAATATCTGGAGAGAAAATGCTGGGCTTGTCAAGAAAAATCTGAGGCTCAGCAGCCACACACCTGTCTAAGGTGGAATAAAAAAATTATATCTAAACATTTGAGAAAAATATGCAGTAAAATAAGCTTTGCAAATGTACTTCAAGAAGTCATCATAATAGCATATGGTTTAAATATTCTGGAGTTAAAGGAAGAAAACGTGAATCAGATTTTGAACACTCTGTCTGCAGTCATGAGAGCTGAAAAATCCTTCCAGTTTCTAAATAAAATGCTGAAACCTACTGACAAGGAATATATAGAGTATGTCCAAACTGTTATTACAAAAAGACCTTATAAATGGTTCCTAACAACTGTAAATAACTGTTGAATAAAAACAAAATTGCTGTAATTATAAAAGTGTTGAATAAAGGTAAATCAACTGATGTTTTATTTGTCTTTTTTCCCAAATCCTGAGTAGGAATAAAGTGTTATTATGTGTGCTAGGTTTGTTGGCTGATAATAAGAACACATCCATTAGGCTCCTTTTGTGGTTTTGAAAAACAGAGCAAGAACATCCTGGCTAAAACTGTGGATTTCACCAACATATCGACAGTCATCAATCCTAATGGCAAACTTCAGCTTATCTTCTTCCCCATGGCCTGTGTACATGTTTACAATTTTCAGAACTTCCTGGCTAAAACTTGGGGATGCCATCATATTGACAGTTCATCAGTCCTAATGGCTATAAAGAGCCTTCTTGAAACTTTAAGGAGATGCACAACAGAACTTGTGCTCCCTCCCAGGAGAGCCCTTTCATTTCTGAGTAAGTATGTTCATATTGTTAGCCTGGATGTAATATTTTTTCTCTCTCTCTCTCTCTCTCTTCCAGTCCATTCATGCATTTTGTGTGTGGGGAGGGAATTCTATTATTTTCTAAAAAGCTTCCATTTCATTCATGCATTCTCTTTCTCTGTCTGTGTGTGGGGCCTCTTTTTAAAATGCTACAATCTCTGATGTATGTATGTATTTGTTATTTTTATTTGTGACTGCACAGCAGTTCATATAGTTGTGGGGTGGGACCTCTTTAAATGGTACATTCCCTGATGCACATGTTTGGTTAGAGTTTATTTGTGAAGTGTGTAAAAACAAAAGCAGGGCATCTCTCTCTCCCTCTGTGTGTGTGTGTGTGTGTGTGTGTGTGTGTGTGTGTGTGTGTGTGTGTGTGTTTAAAATGGTACATTCCCTGATGCACATGTTTGGTTAGAGTTTATTTGTGAAGTGTGTAAAAACAAAAGCAGGGTAACTCTCTCTCCCTCTGTGTGTGTGTGTGTGTGTTTAAAATGGTACATTCCCTGATGCACATGTTTGGTTAGAGTTTATTTGTGAAGTGTGTAAAAACAAAAGCAGGGTAACTCTCTCTCCCTCTGTGTGTGTGTGTGTGTGTGTGTGTTTAAAATGATACATTCCCTGATGCACATGTCTGGTTAGAGTTTATTTGTGAAGTGTGTAAAAACAAAAGCAAGGCAGTTTGTCTTCCTCTGTGTGTGTGTGTGTGTGTGTGTTTAAAATGGTACATTCCCTGATGCACATGTCTGGTTAGAGTTTATTTGTGAAGTGTGTAAAAACAAAAGCAGGGCAACTCTCTCTCCCTCTGTGTGTGTGTGTGTGTGTGTGTGTGTGTGTTTAAAATGGTTCATTCCCTGATGCATATCTTTGGTTAGAGTTTATTTGTGAAGTGTGTAAAAACAAAAGCAGGGCAACTCTCTCTCCCTCTGTGTGTGTGTGTGTGTGTGTGTGTGTGTGTGTGTGTGTGTTTAAAATGGTACAAGTCCTGATGCACATGTTTGGTTAGAGTTTATTTGTGAAGTGTGTAAAAACAAAAGCAAGGCAACTCTCTCCCTATCTGTGTGTGTGTGCGTGTTTAAAATGGTACATTCCCTGATGCACATGTATTTTTGGTTAGAGTTTATTTGTGAAGTGTGTAAAAACAAAAGCAGGGCAACTCTCCCTCTGTGTGTGTGTGTGTGTGTGTGTGTGTGTGTGTGTGTTTAAAATGGTACATTTTGTGTGTGGGGAGGGGATTGCTTTATTTTCTAAAAAGCTTCCATTTCATTCATGCATTCTCTTCTCTGTCTGTGTGTGGGGCCTCTTTAAATGGTACAAGCCCTGATGCATGTATTTGTTATTTTTATTTGTGACTGCATAGCAGTTCATATAGTTGTGGAGTGGGGGCCTCTTTAAATGGTGCAAGCCCTGATGTATATGTTTGGCTAGATTTTATTTGTGAAGTGTGTAAAAACAAAAGCAGGGCATCTCTCTCTCCCTCTGTGTGTGTGTGTTTAAAATGGTACATTTTGTGTGTGGGGAGGGAATTCTATTATTTTCTAAAAAGCTTCCATTTCATTCATGCATTCTCTTCTCTGTCTGTGTGTGGGGCCTCTTTAAATGCTACAAGCCCTGATGCATGTATTTGTTATTGTTATTTGTGACTGCACAGCAGTTCATATAGTTGTGGAGTGGGTCCTCTTTAAATGGTACAAGCCCTGATGTATATGTTTGGCTAGATTTTATTTGTGAAGTGTGTAAAAACAAAAGCAGGGCATCTCTCTCTCCCTCTGTGTGTGTGTGTGTGTGTTTAAAATGGTACAAGCCCTGATGCACATGTTTGGTTAGATTTTATTTGTGGCTGCTCATCAGTTTATATACTCGTATATGTATTGTGACTGCTACATTGAAAAGCCCTGACATGTGTGCTATATGCATTATGAAGTCACAGCTACAGTGAAGTGTGTAAAAACAAAAACAATGCAAATATTTGTTTTTTATTTATTTAGAATTGCAGTAAAGCATTTAAACAGGAAGAAAAAGCCATTTGTATGTTATAAAATTTTTAAAAAGGCTACAAGACATTTTTTGGCATACTGAATTGCAGGTTGTCTGTGTCTCAAACATCATTAAAGGCCCATCTCTATACAAAAAGAAAAAGAACATTGTTAAGTACTGCACACTAATGTGTTTCTTTACACTTTACACAAATAGAGTTACCTTTCTGTGGTCCTGCATGATCCAATCTCCCATGTTTTTTTATCAAACATTCTGCATAATGCTGTGAAAGATTTTGCAGCTCTTGATCTTGCAAAGGATTTCCATTCTGCAGTAAAGTCTTAGTTATAAACCCGGAGAACCACAAAATCATTATAATTCTTCCCAGTTGTTCTGTCCATCTTCAAACGTTGCCTTCCATCACTAACTGAAAAGTGTACTTGGCAGTTTCAACAAAATTTATTTCAAGGGAAGTGAACTTTTCTTCCATTTTATTTTGAACCCTGGAAGAAATTTGCTGTAAAAATAAATATTCTTTTTGAAGGTGCCTTGGGGGTGAGTCTCCACACACCATACGCAAATAACATTCAAAGAGACGGTATGTTTGCTCCTCCATGTTCTCTTGAGGATGTTTCTAAAAGAGACCGCTCTCACACACAGAGCATGCACATGATCCTTTGTTTCACTGGACAACTTGGGCATGTCTCAGCATGCCTCTCTACAGTCTGTCTGTTCAAGCTGGCATGTCTATGCATGGTTCTCTTTCCCCTCTGTGTTCAGGCTACCCCTGTTTATTTTATCTCCAGATTCAATGAAGCATGATATTTTCTCACTACATCAATTCTCATTTTTTGGTTGTTCTTTCTGACAATGGTGCATAATGCATATTTTTGTTGAAAACTCCAGGACAAAGACACAATTTGCCATGGCATCTGAAAAAGCAGGTAAAAGTATTATGTTTCTTTTTAAGGGCCTGTTAATCCCCAAAGTTGTGCCCCTTGCTAAACTAAGAAAAGGCATGCTCTATGTTTTCCCTGCAGGACCTAGCTCACAAGGGTCTGGAAGAAAAAGCATGCAGCTAGAAGCCTCTGATTTTGGTAAATCAGAAACTTGTGTTTATTAGCGTGGGGTGGCTAAGGGTGTACTGCCATAAGCATAATAATATGGCTCTTTGCCTTTGCAGTGGCCAACACAGAGCATAAGCCTTCTCTCAAGGCACAGCTGAAAAGAAAAAGAAGTCAACTGGTGAGTATGGTTATCATAAGCCTGTTTTGGACAGTAAAAAGTTTAATAAATGACAAGAGAGATGGGGAGGTTCAATTACTGATGCCTGGGTTTTTTTCCTCTGTTTTAGACAACAGTGAAGAACCAGCTCATAAGAGGCAAAGATCTGAATCCTCAACCTCTGCAATTAGATAGATGTGTAAAAATGGTTGAACAGGATATGTTACAGTATCGGCAATTATATGTGTGTGCTCAGCAGTTGCTGAGAAGACTAAAGCATCATGCTAGCAGTCGTACAGCTCTGCATAAAATTGCAGATAGTTTACCATGTGAGGTGCCTGCTTTTGATGATACTATTAAAAACCAGTCTGCCTATGTGGTTCCTATTGATGTGCCTTTTGAAAATGTGCAAGTAGGTGGGGGCAATCCTCATTTTCAATCTCCAAAAAGTAGGAAACGAAAAAAGAAACCTATTAATGAAAGGAATTTCTAAAAAGAGCTATTAAAATAATAAACAAGACAAAAAGACACTTTTATCCTCCAGGAAGGGTGCTAAGAAAAAAACTAAAAAATCTGTGTGTCAAATGATGCCCTCTCAGGAGGCTTTTTCAACATTCTGTGCCAGAATTCCTGGATCCTGAAGGTGTTAGTACACCCCCAGCCCCAAACACTCCAGAGCCTGTACCCCACTCCCCACCTCCACATAACCCACAGCCTGTACCCCACTCCCCACCCCCACATACTAACCCAGAGCCCATCCATGTCTTTGCAGAGAGGATTGGAAGATGGGAGTGGTTCAATGAGAGGTACCAGGCATTCGTATTGCTGAAGAGTTCAGATTTGTAAATTTCAACCGCATAAGGTCATATGCAGAGGCTGTGGCTGCGCTACACCAGGCTATCCAGCAAGTTCTGGATGATGCTAATGCAAGATTTTACCTGGGGACTATCTAGTTACGCCTGCAGGCTCCTGGTTTAGCAAATCCTCTGTATGGAGCTCTAAGAGCCAGGGATCTTTTGAATGCTGAGGCTTTTTTATCTCACGTAAGCAAACTCCTACAAAGTAATATGGAGATCTGTGCACATGGAACACTCAGTCTGATTGTCACAATTGTTCGTGCACCCCATGGAGGGGCACATTCAAGGGGCATACATTCTATTCCTTACAGCTCAATCATTGCTAAAAAAAAGAAACACCTGGTAGACCCAACCAATGTGGGCAACAATCTGTGCTTTGCTGCCAGCCTTGTGGCAGTGATGGCTAGTGAAATTCCCACTGATGCAGAACTGTTTAGAGATGCTAGCAAACTGCATCGGGAGTTAGGTTGGTCTGACCAGAAACATGCTTAGTGATATTTCACTTGTTGAAGAGCATTTGAAGGTCAATATCCATGTTGCACGTTATTCTGACAATGGATGGGGTCTTTTTAAAACCCAGGAACCCCGATATTCAAAAACATACACTGTGTTATTGCATGAAGGTCATTTTTATGGGGTACTCAATGTGAAAGGTCTTTTTAGAGTTGAATATCTGCACATATTGCAATAGTGTATATGTGCACACCCATAACTGTATGCACTTCTGCCGCATGTGTCAGGAAGCTGATTGTGCCTCTACTGTGGATAAAATGGAAAGATGCTATAAGTGCAAGCTGATGTGTAGATCCAAGGCCTGCCTAAGGAGGCATAAAAAACTGGCCTTGGAGAAGAAAGTCAAATGTTGTCCAAGAAAGTTCTGTCAAAAGTGTGGTCGTTATGTCAAATATGACCATTGTGAGGGTGACTGTAGAGGTAGGCAATGCTCTATGTGTTGGGGGATCTTAAAAAGAATAAAAACATCTGTGCTTCATGAAACGCCTTAAGTACCCTCAAACCTCTACCAGGTACATATTTTTTGATATTGAAACCCACCAATGCACAGGTACTCATGTTCCTAATTATTGTTTTGCTAAGGCCTTTGAAGGGGAAACTGTAGAGTGTTTTAAAGAGGGTCTGGGACCAAAGTAAAAAGAAGAAAAAAGGAGTGTAAGAATGAGGACCTTGAGGAGGAAAAGCCAGCTTGGCCCCCTGCTGGCCAGACATGGGAATTTAAGGGTCAGGGCTGTATGTCTGAATTTATCAAGACTTTCATAACAGCTGGACAGTTTGCTGATGCCACATTCATACCCATGATTCAAAATCTTACGATTCTTACTTTATTATTCAGGAACTGATCAAGGAAAAACTGGATGTAGATATTATTGCTCAAGGAGGAAGCTGATATGTATTACAGTGAAAGGGCTAGGTTTGAATTAAAGAACTAATTCACTCAGTCACCTGCCAATGGCCCTAGCTAAACTTCCAAAAGCCTTGGGGTTTGCGGGCTGCAAAGGCCATTTTCCTCATTTTTTTAATACACCTGAAAACTGGGATTATGTTGGTCCTATGCCCAAAGCTGAGGATTATGGTGTTCAGTTTATGAAGTCTGGGGAACAGAACCTTTTTAGCATGGTATGCAGAAAACAAAACAAGAACTTTTGACATGCAGAAGAGTTGGCATTCTATTGCCAGCAGGATGTCCATATTCTTGCACAAGCTTGTACCAAATACAGACATGAAATCATGAATCTGACAAAGGTATACAGAAGTTAAATTCATGATTTCATGTCTGTATTTGGTACAAGCTTGTGCAAGAATATGGACATCCTGCTGGCAATAGAATGCCAACTCTTCTGCATGTGAGAAAAGTTCTTGTTTTGTTTTTCATAGCCATGCTAAAAGGCTTCCTGTTCCCCAGACTCATAAACTGAACACCATAATCCTCAGCTTGCAGTAGGACCAACATAATCCCAGTTTTGGTGTTATTGATAGAAATGGCCTTTGCAGCCCGCAAACCCCAAGGCTTTTGGAGATTTTAGCTAGGGCCATTGGCAGGTCATTGAGTGAATCAATGAATTTCAAACCTTAGCCCTTTCACTGTAATACATATCAGCTTCCTCCTTGACAATAATATCTTTACACAGTCCAGTTTGCTTGAGTTCCTGAATAATAAAGTAAGAATTGGTAAGATTTTGAATTATGGCAATGGAAGTATGACAATCACAACTGTGAGTTTATGAAAGTCTTGGATAAATTCCAGACATACAGCCCTCATCCTTAAATTCCCATGTCTGGCCAGCAGGGGGCAAAGTGCCCTCATTCTTACACTCCTTTTTCTTCTTTTACTTGGTTTGAGACCCTCTTAAAACACTCTCAGTTTTCCCCTTGGCCTTGCACATAATTAGGAACATGAGTACCTGTGCATTGGTGGGTTTCAATATCAAAAAATATGTACCTGGGTGAAGGAGTTTTGAGGGTACTAAGGCGTTTCATGAAGCACTTTTTCATCCTTTTTAATAATACCCCAACACATAGAGCATTGCCTACCTCTACAGTCACCTCACAATGGGCCATATTTGACATAACGACCACACTTTTACAACAAGACTTTTTGGACAACATTTGACTTTCTTCTCCAAGGCCATTTTTTTATCCTCCTTGGAGGCCTTTGGGTCTACACATCAGCTTGCACTTATACATCTTTTCCTTTTTCCCGTGAGGCACAACGCTTCCTGACACATGGGCAGTAGTGATTCAGTTATGGGTGTGCACATACACTATTGCAATATGTGCAAAATTCCCTCCAAAAAAACCTTTCAATTGTCCCCAAAAAAAACCCTTAGAAAAACACAGTGTATGTTTTTGAAAATGGGGGTTTCCCGGGTTTTAAAAAAACCCCCTCCATTGTAAAAAACGTGAACATGGAATTACCTTTGGTCTTCAACAAGTGAAATATCACTAAGGGTTTTTTTTGGTCAGACCAACCAACTCCATGAGTTTTTAGATCTCAAACAGTTCTGCATCAGTGGGAATTTCCCACCACCTCCACAAGGCTGGGAGCAAAGCACAAATTTTTGCCCCCATTGGTTGGGTTCCAGGTGTTTCTTTTTTTTCAATGTTACTTAAAGGGAAAAGAATGTATGCCCCTTTTTCCCCCCAGGGTCCGAACAATTGTGACAATAACTAGTGTTCCATGTGCACAGATCTCCATATTACTTTGTAGGAGTTTGCTTACGTGAGATAAAAAAGCCTCAGCATTCAAAAGATCCCTGGCTCTTAGAGCTCCATACAGAGGTTTTGCTAAACCAGGAGCCTGCAGGCGTAACTGAATATAGTCCCCAGGCAATAATCTTGCATTAGCATCATCCAGAACTTGCTGGATAGCCTGGTGTAGCGCAGCCACAGCCTCATATGACCTTATGCGGTTAAATTTACAAATCTGAACTCTTCAGCAATACGTAATGCCTGGTACCTCTCATTGAACCACCCCCATCTTCCAATCCTCTCTGCAAAGACATGGATGGGCTCTGGGTTATGGGGGGGTGGGAGGGGGGTACAGGCTGTGGGTTATGTGGAGGTGGGGAGTGGGGTACAGGCTCGGGAAGTGTTTGGGGCTGGGGGTGTACTAACACCTTCAGGATCCAGGAATTCTGGCACAGAATGTTGTAAAGCCTCCTGAGGGGCATCATTTGACACACAGTTTTTTTAGTTTTTTTCTTAGCACCCTTCCTGGAGGATAAAAGTGTCTTTTTTGCTCTGTTTATTATTTTAATAGCTTTTTTCTCCAGTAATTCCTTTCATTAAGGTTTCTTTTCTTTCCTACTTTTTGGAGATTGAAAATAGATTGCCCCCACCTACTTGCACATTTTCAAAAGGCACATCAATAGGAACCACATAGGCAGACTGGTTTTTAATAAATATCATCAAAAGCAGGCACCTCGCATGGTAAACTATCTGCAATTTTATGCAGAGCTGTAGACTGCTAGCATGATGCTTTAGTCTTCTCAGCAACTGCTGAGCACACACAATATAATTGCCGATACTGTAACATATCCTGTTCAACCATTTTTACACATTGATCAATTGCAGAGGTTAGGATTTAGATCTTTGCCTCTTATGAGCTGGTTCTTCACTGTTGTCTAAAACAGAGGAAAAAACCAGGCATCAGTAAAATTTAACCTCCCATTCTCTTGTCATTTATTAAACTTTTTACTGTCCAAAACAGGCTTATGATAACCATACTCACCAGTTGACTTCTTTTTCTTTCAGCTGTCGCTTGAGAGAAGGCTTATGCTCTGTGATGGCCACTGCAAAGGCAAAGAGCCATATTAGTAAATTCTTATGCTTATGGCCGTACACCCTTAGCCACCCCACGCTCAATAAACACAAGTTTCTGATTTACCAAAATCAGAGGCTTCTAGTGCATGCTTTTTCTTCCAGACCCTTGTGAGCTAGGTCCTGCAGGGAAAACAATATTGCAGCACATGGAAACCTTTTCTTCAGTTTAGCAGAGGGACAGCACTGCAGGGATTAAACAGACGACCTTAAAAAAAACATAAGGTCAGCTTTTTACCTGCTTGTTCGGGATGACATGGCAAACTGTGCCAAAAAATTTTGTCCTGGAAGTCTTCAAGAACAAAAATATGCATTATGCACCATTGTCCAGAAAGAACAACCAAAAATGAGAATTGATGTAGTGAGAAAATATCATGCTTCATTGAATCTGGAGATAAAATAAACAGGGGTAGCCTGAACACAGAGGGGAAAGAGAACCATGCATAGACATGCCAGCTTGAACAGACAGACTGTAGAGAGGCATGCTGAGACATGCCCAAGTTGTCCAGTGAAACAAAGGATCATGCGCATGCTCTGTGTGTGAGAGCGGTCTCTTTAGAAACATCCTCAAGAGAACATGGAGGAGCAAACATACCGTCTCTTTGAATGTTATTTGCGTATGGTGTGTGGAGACTCACCCCCAAGGCACCTTCAAAAAGAATATTTATTTTTACAACAAATTTCTTCCAGGGTTCAAAATAAAATGGAAGAAAAGTTCACTTCCCTTGAAATAAATTCTGTTGAAACTGCCAAGCACACTTTTTCAGTAAGTGATGGAGCAACGTTTGAAGATGGACAGAACAACTGGGGAAGATTATAACTATTTTGTGGTTCTGGTTTTAACTAAGACTTTACTGCAGAATGGAAATCCTTTGCAAGATCAAGGCTGCAAGATCTTTCACAGTATTATGCAGAATGTTTGATAAAAAAACATGGAGAATGATCATGACAGACACAGAAAGGTAACTCTATTTGTGTAAAGTGTAAAGAAACACATTAGTGTGCAGTACTTAACAATGTTCTTTTCTTTTTGTAGAGAGATGGGCCTTTCATATGTTTGAGCAACACAGACAACCTGCAACTCAGTTGCCAAAAAAGTCTTGTAGCCTTTTTAAAAATTTTTATAACATACAAATGGCTTTTTCTTCCTGTTTAAATGTTTTACTGCAATTCTAAATAAAAAAAAAACAAAATTTGCATTGTTTTTGTTTTTACACACTTCACTGTAGCTGTGACTTCATAATGCATATAGCACACAAGATAAGGGCTTTTCAATGTACAGCACAATTCATTATTCAATGTATGAAAACTGATCAGCAGCCACAACAACACTAACAACACACACACGGAGAGACAATGCCCCCTTTAATTAGCACACTC
>CAOKZL010003699.1:0-76608 GCA_948472985.1 Iguana delicatissima | reverse complement strand
GTTAGTCCAAAACCTATTAACAGCTAAAACTCTCTCAACAGATATTTTTGTCCTTCATGAATTCAAAGCTAAACTGAGAGACTACATTCACAAGCTGGATAATGAGAAAAACCTAGGTCTAATCAAAAGTTCAAACTTTTCCTACTGGTATCATTGGGTGAAATCTAATCATTCGAGAGCTCAATATTTACATACACTCACTTTTTCCCCTTTGAGAACTGCATTCACAGAATTACACTTCCAAACTATGCCAACATCTGTTCTAGGTAGGTATAGAAATATTCCTAGACATTTAAGAGTCTGCATCTGTGGCATGGGTCAGGTAGAGGATATTATACACTATCTACTCTTTTTTTTCCTTTATCAAAATCCCAGAAAGAGATTTTTGGGACATATTTTGGCATCATTACAAGGTGAGACCCCTTTTACAAAACTCTGCTGGCTGCTCTCAGATTGTGATCCATATGTTACATATAAAACAAACTTATTTGCCAAAGCTGCTAAAAGTATCTGTGCCAGCTATTTGAAAGAAATTGCTATAGATTGTGCTGGGGATTCTTTGATTTAAAATCTTACATTGATGTATATGGATGTATAACTTATTAATACTATTATGCTTTACAGATTATTTGGGATCTTTTGGATTCCCTGAACTTTTATAATAAAGAAGGAGTTAATTAATTAAACTTTGCTTTATGATTTTTACCACATTCCATGTACCTTTCTTTTTTCTTTTTCCTTTTTTGAGAGAAGTATATAAGACAAAATTTGCTAACTGGACTGTTAATTTTGTGGTGACCTTAAGCAACCTGTCAGAGATGACATTACTTACCAGTGAAGCTGTTTGATCTTGGAGTTTAAGACTGAAATTAAGAAAAAGGGACCAGAATAAAAAAGAGTAAAAAGAAAAAAAAGAGTAGGAAGAAATTTAAAAAAACAAGACATGAAGAAAGATGAAGGAATAAAGAAGAAGAAAAAACAAGTAGCAAGGAGGAGGAGTGAACAGAGGAAAAACAAGTGGAAGAAGTTGTGATGAGTTTAAATTCATGACCTGAACGATTGAGAAAATTTAGCTTAATTTATTACAGGGTTATCTACACTAAATTATCAGTATTATTACTTTTCTATTATCTGGCTTTCTCTAGTATATAAATTGAAGTTAATTATGTAACAAATTATGTGACAAACTTGTTAAGTAATTAAAACAATATTCTACAGTAAATAAGCTAAGAAATAAGTAACAATGCATCGAAGTAAAAGAAAGTACAAAAATATTTACTTAACTTAATGAGTATGCATAAAATGAGGTCAAGTAGGTTACAAGTTATTGAATCCCAAGGCAGGAGAGATGGTATTAATGATCCTCCAGAATATCAGAAGAGGCTTATAGATGAAATGTGACCATTTATGACAGAAATCAAGCAAGATCTAGTAGAAGTTAAAAGTCAAATGTCTGAGATGCAAGATACATTAGACCAAGTTAAGGGATATATAAGTACAAACAAGAGAGATACTGGTATCAGTACAAAAAAAAAAGATATTCACATATTGAAGCAAAAAATGGAATTCTCAACCTCTGATTTAGATAAACAACTTGAACAACTGACATTTGTGGAACAGAAACAGATGGAGTCCTGGTTAAGAGTAAGAGGCTTAAGAGAGGCTGTTAACAAAGATATGGAGAAATTAATTGTAAAAACCATGGCAAAATTACTAGAAATTGAAGAAGGTGATATTGACAATGAAATTGATACTGCATACCATTTAAATTCAGCCATTGCAACTGAAATGAAATTACCAAGAGATGCAGTAGTACAAATTACAAAGAAATCTACAAGGAAT
Organism: Iguana delicatissima; assembly: GCA_948472985.1. NCBI lineage: Eukaryota > Metazoa > Chordata > Lepidosauria > Squamata > Iguanidae > Iguana > Iguana delicatissima. The sequence continues at coordinate 74,766 of CAOKZL010003699.1, read as the reverse complement.
AAGAATCTAGAAGAATACAATAGAGATGCAATTGAAAGCCAGGGAAGACCATTGATTACTTTACATGAGATCCTCCCAAAAATCCTCAGAAAACATGAGGAAAATGACTTTTTCGTTACAAAATTAAAACAAACTCAATACTGTTTAGATGTGACTGGCTAGAAGAAGTAATTTTTACATTTAATGCCAAAGATACAGCTTGGATTCAATTGGGGAAGAACAAGAACTCCTACAAAGATAGTGAGCAGAAATGGAAAGAGGAAAAAATGCTACCAGAAGCAGCAGAAAGATGATAACCAGACGAAAACAACGACAAGAGAGATGCAGAAACAAAAGACTTAGATCTAGATTTTGAAAAGAATGATGAAAAAAATAATACAAAAAAAATTGCAAAGATGAAATAACCTTTATTGACTTAGATATTAGGGAATTAGACTTAAATAAATTCAGTAAAAAAAAAAATGACCTCTACAATTGTGACATGGAATGTGAAGGGACTGAATTTGCCGATTAAAAAGGAGAAAAATCTATCATTATTTAATACAAATAAATCTGGACATCTGCTGTTTACAAGAAACTCATTTTTAAAAAAAGATTCTAGATTGTTAACCAATGCTAAATTAGCAGAAGTTTTTCCTTCAGCAGCAGCAATTTTTTTTTTTAAAAAAAGGGTAATTGCCCTATATCTGAAAAATTATTTTTTTGCCCAAACTAACATTCATAGATATGCACGGCAGATATATTGGAGTGGAGGTTATGATTGGAGGAAAGGCACTGCTTCTGATAGAGGTCTATGTTCTCTATGTTTACATTTTTTAAAAGTTTTTTAAAAAGACTATTAAGAACCTCCAATATGAAAGATACTGTTTACTGAAGTACTGTAATGGACTAGTGGATCCAGATATGGAAAAAAGTGTACTAAAAAAGAAAAAAGACAAGGGAAATTGTGAAAAGAATTTTTCCAAATATCAGAAAAATTGCAGCTAAAAGATGCCTGGAGATATAAAGAATTCAACATGAAAGTCTTCATTTTTTATTCAAAACATCATCAGTCATGGTCTAGGACAGATATTATTTGGATTCCCAGTAAGCTTGTGAGTAAATTAGAGAAACTGAATATATCAGTCAAGTCCTTCACCGACCATAATCAAATAACTATCTCTCTTAAATTGTGATCTATACAAGAGGGGTGGAGATTAAATGAAGAGTTGTTGAGATGAGAAGAGATATCTTCTGTAGGTAGAGATTAGTTAGCAGAGTTTTCTAAAGGAATATGGACAATGAAGATTAAAGAATTAAAAATGAATCTGAAGAAAGAATCCCAGAATAAAGAAACTTTCCCAAAGTTAAGTTAACAGAAATAACTCTCCATGACTACAATGGAAGAAATAGAGAATAAAATTATCATATCTTAAACAATACAATTTTGAATAAGTGAATAATCTCTGGTTGATGGCTTGCTAATAAGCTGCATAAAGATAAAAAGATGCTTTAGGAATTAAAAGGTGAGTACAGGTTCTGGCAGCCAGGTGCATCAATGGTGGACACAACCTAGCTCCCCAGAACTATCATGCCTGACAGGGGGACTCCCCCTGTCAAGCTAGTGAACTCCCCACAGAACCAGGATCAGGAACAGCAACGTGTATGTTTGGGAATGGAAAGGCCACAGCATTCTCTTTTCCCTTCCCTTTTCTTTCTGTTTTGGATTGCTGCTCTGGGACTTAATTATTCCTTTTTTCATATGCTCAGATGTGGATGTGGATTTTGAGCTTTCTCTCCTTTAGATTTTTAAAGGACTGAGAACTTACTTTTGATCTTGGACTGTCTATGTTGTTTGCCTACTAAATGACTTTGTTTCTGCCTCTGATTGGAATAATACTGGTACCTGATCAACGTCAATAATGGAGTAAGATTTTTACTAATAAGACAATCATGCTGGATAATATAAAGTTGGAACATGTAAAGTTTCTTCTCAGTTGGTTTCTACATAGTCTTGTTCTAATTTTAACATATATAGGAAAGTTTACAATGAGATTCTCTGTCATCTAATGTTTTTGGAACACAGGCTTATTGTTTAAGAAATACAGGTAATATTCAATAGAAACTATCATGGCTTTAATTGTGGATTGTGACATTCAAACAAAAAAAGGGTCTAGAAATCTCTGAAGATGTACCTGAATACTTTCTGAATTTCTTTGAAAGGAAGCATACATTTAATGAATGCAATTAGCTGACAAGAAGATGGTCATAAGAAACTGGGAATTGTTTTATTTGAAGAATGTACTTTATAGAGACATTGTATTTATATGACATTCATTTTTTCTTTTTTAACTTCTTTTTTTTGTTTTGTTGTTTTTTTTCATAAAAATTAAATAAAAACAGAATTTCTTGGATGTGTTTAGACAAACTAACTTGCTTACTGAGAAAAAATTTGAAGGTTTAGAAAACAGCTGTCACAATTGTCACGAGAGTGAAAAGATAGACTTGATGAAGATGAGGATTTTAAATCCCAACAAATGGCTGAAATTACATATTGGCAACCTGAGAAAAAAGAAGATGCAACTCAATTGCTGCAAGAGACTTCAAGGTGAGATAAATACAAGGAAAGTGATGGAGTTAATACAACTGATTCTGGAAAGATGAAAAATGTTCACAACCCAACCAGCAATGGTGAAGCTGAATGCTTAAAACTATGGTGAATTGAAATCGTCTTGGAGAATTTTTGACAAGTGGTCTGTAAATTTTCAAGAAGTTTTCTTTGGAAAAAAGGAGAACAACTCACTGATGGACATACTGGTGGACAGACTTCCCACAAAAAATTTTTTTTCAAGTTGGAGAACAGTTTTGAAGAATTTTCATGTAGGAGGACAAAAGACATAAGATTATGCATGGTTGACTTGATAAAGGCCTTTTAAGATTACTTATACATGATTCTGTTTTTGGAAGAAGCAAAATAGAAATAAAAGAGGAACAAATATCTGTTGATGAAAATGCTTTATGACTATGTTTATGTAAATGGTTTATATATGATTCTGTTTTTGAGAAAATGAAAAATAGAAAGAAGTAAAATAGGAAGAAAGTGTCTGATGATGAAAATGGTTTATGATCTATGGTTTATGAAAATGGTTATGATCATGAGCTACTAGAAATAAAAGTTATAAAGAGACTGAGGATATTTGACAATGACAAAGGTCTTTTGCTTTTCTAAAAATTGTTAATTTTAGATTTTTTAAATTATACTATTGCAAGAAGAGTAGTTGGAAAATAGTTTTACTTTCTTTGTTGCTTTTCAGTAAAGATTTTACTAAACAGAAAATTATTATTTTAAGCATTACTAATTTTTAATATAGAACAGAATAAGAAAAAAGTTATTAATGGTTAACTGTTAAGCAATCATTACATTTTTAGATATGACTATTAATAATTAATTTAGAATTAATAATGTATTTAGATTTATTAACTATTAACTCACATTTTAAGCTTAGATTCATTATGAAGATCAATAATAGGCAACAACAAGCACATACTTTAAGTTTAGTTTAGGATCTAATAATTAGTGGTTACTATCGGATTACTGCTGGGTTACTATTCACCGTTTGCAGCAGCTGCAGGAACCAATTTTTAGTTATATGTTTAGTTATAATATAGTTATATGTTTATAATACAGTTATATGTTTAAGCTATATATATTAGTTATACGTTTAGTTATAATATAGTTATATTTTTAGTTACATGTAGTTTTTGTAGTCATCTTGTAGTTTAGTTTGATATCAGTAGTTTTGTTTTCTTTTTTGATAATATACTGTTGCTTAGTCTGTTTTATAGTCTGTTTTATTTTGTACTATATTACTTTGTTTCATGTAATGGTTATTGTGGTATTTTTATTTTGTGATTTTAATCACTTCTATTATTAAAAAAAAGGTGAGCGCAGAATTATTAGTAAAAAAGAAATTAAGAAATTACTCTATAATTATTTCTCAAACTTACACCTCGCTGTGTCAGTGAATGAAGATGAATTGGAACCCTCCTTAAATCTCAACAACTCCCTGACAAACAAGAATTACTGAAAAGACCAATTTCTGTAACAGAGATAAGTGAAGCAATTGACAAGCTAAAACTAGTAAAGACATCAAGACCAGATGGCTTTCTTGCAAATTACTACAAATGTTTTAAAGAACAACTGCTAAAGCCAATGAGACATTTAAGAATGTGATGTTGCAAAATGGAATTATCCCGGAGAGCTGGCAAGAAGCAAATATCCCTTTAATACTCAAACAAGAATCAGGAAATTTATCAACCAAAAATTACAGATCTCTCTCCCTCCTAAATGAAGATTACAAAATTTTCACATCAATTCTGCCTGAGTATCTGAATTTTTTAAAAAAAGTTATATACATGAAAACTGAAGCACACAAATGCATGACAACAGGAGAACAGTATTGGATGAAACAGAATATTACAAAGTACATAATGAAAAGAAAGGCATTTTGATAGTTCTAGATTCCAAGAAGGCCTTTGATAACATCAGTTGGAGTTTTATACTTGAGGTGCTGGAATATATGAAAATCAGAGAAAATTTTCAAAAGTGGATTCAGGCAATTTATAAAGAACAAAGTACTTGAATAATTATTAATGGACAATTGACAGAAAACATCAAAATCAGAAAAGGAACTAGACAAGGTTCACTATCACTGCTATTATTCATTTTGGCTTTGGAAGTCTTATTAAGGCCAATAAGAAATAAAGACCAACTACAAGGTATTAAACTTGGTAAGAATGAATTTAAACTTAGGGCATTTACAGACAATGTTATCTTTCTGTAACACCCTAATTATTATGATTACCATCATCATCATTTTAGCACATAACATATCCTCCATACAATAACTGGTTACAAATACAAACATCTGAAACATACAACATACATCATACAACATACAGATGACAATTAATATACACAATGTATATAACATATGCAACATATACAATATAGACTTCCCCTCTTGACAAAGCAACAGCATGTTATCATTTTTTAATAACCTCTCTACAAGCAAGAGATATCCTAAATCTCTGTTTGTGCTCAATTAAGACTACTTATCTTCTTTAAGTACAACGAGATAACAACACTTAATGGCGACAGTTACAGAATTGTCTCTTATTCAAGAAAAATTACAAATTCAGGATTCTGTGGATCACAAATAAAATTGAAAAAAAGGAAGATGTCACATCCTTCACTTTTACTCTGAAATAACTGGTTCAGAAAAATAATAGAATAAACTCAACATTTAGGTCCAGTAATACTGCACACATTACTCTGTAAGTATTCTAAAAAAGGTTGCCAAGTTTTGTAGAACTTAATGTTGGACTTATTCTCTAACATATAAGTAAGCGTATCCATTTCAGCCATCTCTATCAATTTCTCCATCCATTCTTCTTCTGGGGGAAGGGAAACCTTCCTCCAGTACTTAGCAAGAACAATCCTGGTTGTTGTAGTCATGTGCCAGATCAGTCTCTCGGAGAAGATGTGGAGAGACTGATCTTATATCAGAACTTATATCAGAAACAGAAATCTCCAACAAAAAGGATTCTGGTATCATCTCAATTTTAATCTTCAAAAATTTTTGTATTTTTGCATGATCCATGAATCAGAATTTTTTCACTCTGTTGCACCCCATTACTGATGAAAAAAGGTATCTGTTTCTTTATCGCATTTCCAACATTTTATTTTGCATTTTTAGACATCTTTGCTATTCTTAGTGGTGGGAGGTGCCACCTAAGCATCAACTTCATTGCATTTTCTTATAGGTTATATGATCTGGTATACATGGTGTTCCTTTTCCAAATTTTTTCCCATTCCTCAAAGTTAATATTATGGTCGACATCTCTAGGCCATTTAGTCATATATTCTTTGAGTACTTCATTTGTGAGATCATACTGTAACAACAACTGATACTTTTTAGATAACAAATATTTATCTCTTTTCATTAGAGCAGTTTCAAAATCAGTTAATTTTAAATCTATTCCTCCATCTTCTGTATCTTTCTTAAATCTTTCTTTAATTTGGAGATAAGGAAACCACTGAATCAAGACCCTTTCTTGCCGTAGTTGCTGTTGTTCTTTCAATCTTATAGCATCTCTGGACTGTTGGATTAATTCTTTGTATATAATCCAATCAGCTTCTCTCCTCAGACTTTTTATAGATAATGCTTCTGCAGGACATATCTGATGGTATTCTTTGACATAGATACTCTTAATACTTTGCCCAGATTTTGTACAGAGATTTACAGATCACATGGTTGTTAACTTCTGCACTATTGCTTTATGATATCACAAATAAGCATGCCACCCAAAGTGCAGGTCATGTCCATCTAGCACCAAAAAGCTTTGATTATCCAGTATGATCCAAGATTTAATCCCTTATAATAAATTTTAATGTTGGGAAGGGCAAATCCTCTGTTTCTGCCAATGTCTCTCATAGGTTTAAGTTTTACTCTCAGCTTCTTCCCTTTCCACACAAAGTCCAATAGATTTATCATACTTTCTACAAACCACTTTGACGGTATCACCACTAGAATCACTTGGTATAAAAAGAGCAATTTAGGAGGGACACAGATTTTAATTAACGACACTCTTCCCATCAAAGACAGGTCTAGTCTTCTCCATATCTTGAGTTTTTCTCGAATTTATTTCTACAGCGTCAAATAACTGTTTTGGAACAATTGATCGTTGTTATTAGAAATTAAAATTCCCAAATATTTCACTTTATTAACACATTGGATTCCCAATACCTTTTCAAGTATATCTTTTTCTTCAATCTTCAGGTTCTTTGGAAGAATTTTGGTTTTAAATTTATTAATTTTGAACCCAGCCATTTGACCAAATGTGTTCAACATTTCATTTAGTTTGGCCAGTTGGGGTAATGGATCTTCCAAAAACAGAACAACATCAGCAGCAGCAAACACCTTATATTTATATTGGTCTTTACCAATCCTCACACCATAGATGTGGTCTCAATCCTGTATCTTTCTAAGGAGGACATCTACCATGAGAATAAACAACAAAGGTGATAATGGGCAACCTTACCTTGTTCCTTTTTCCATCAAGATGGTTTCTGTTTTGCCTGCATTAATAATCAAACGAGGTTTTGTTCATAACATATCACCTTGATCAATGACATAAATACAGTATCGAAACTCATTACCTCTAAAACGTTCGTGAGAAAGCCCCATTTAGTATTGTCAAAAGCCTTCTCTGCATCTAGGAAAATTAAAGCTTTTTTTTCTCATTATGGAAGTCAAAATATTCTAGGACATCCAACAAAGTCCTCATATTAACTCTCATCTGTCATCCTGGAAGAAAGCCATTTTGATCTTCACTAATATAATCCAGAAGAACCTTCCTTAATTGTTGATCCAGAATTGATGCAATGACCTTATCATTGAAAAGAGAGATTGGTCTAAAGCCTTTGATGTGGGACTTTCAGTATCGATCTTCAGGATCAAGGTAATGCTTGCTTCTTTCCAGCTTCTTGGAATTAACTCCATCTCTATGATGTAATTCAGCATACTCTGCATAGGTTTTGTAAGCTGATCTTTGAAACATTTGTAATTTCTAGCAGAAAGTCCATCTGGGCCTGGGGCTTTGTTTAATTTAGACTTCTCAGTGAATTTGTTGATTTCCACTAGTGAAATTGGCTTATTCAACAACTCTCTGTGTTCCTTGTCTGATGGTGTCACATTTTTTTACTGTAAATATTTTTCTATTTTCTTACTATCTTCTGGACATCAAAGAGTGTATAGGTTCTGAAAACAATTATGAAGAATTTTCCGAATTTCCTTTTTTATCTGTAACCATCCAATCACCTTCCATAATCAGGCTGATTGTTCGTTTTTCCTTTTCTTTTCAAATCTTATAGGCCAACCCTTGACCTGGCTTATTTGCATTTTTGAAATAATTCTGTTTTGCAAACTTCAATTTTTTTTCCATTTCTTCTACTGTAATCAAAGACAACTACTTTTACAATATCATTAAGTCTTGGATCTTGCTTTATTTTATTTTCCAAATTATTAATTTTCTCTGTTAGGTCATCAATATCTCTTCTTTCTTTTTAAACTCCACTAGTTTTTGAATAAAAGTTCCCATGATTACCGCTTTTGCCACATCCCAGATTGTAGTTATGCTAACTTCTTTATCTAAACTATTCTTTAAAAATTCTTCTAATTCTTTCTTACAGTGAGCAATAATGTCTTTCTGAGGTAAAATATTTTCATTGAGTCTCCAATTTCTAAATTTTATAGCAAATTTCAATTGAATCTTTAATGGATTGTGGTCACTAAATGACCTCAACAATATGTCTGCAGCACTAAAAACAGTTATTAGCGATTTGGAAATTCAAATCATGTCGATCCTCGACCAGCAGTTGTGGAGACTTGAAAAAAAGTAAAATCTTTCATTACGAGATGTGTGAATCTCTATGCATCTTCACGTTGTAATTCTTCAGCCATTTGAAAAAAACTCTTTCGGAAATCTCCCATCGTTTTTTAAGACAGGCTGCGAACTTCTGTCAACTGTTGGATCCACCACTCCATTAAAGTTGCCTAGTAAACAAAAGTGTTCATATGGGTAGGGTTTCACAAGCTTTTTGAGATCATCATAGAATTTCTTGTTTTCATTGCATGGAACATAGGTACCAATTAATAAGAGTGTACATCCTGCTATCATAACTTCCACTCCTAGGAATCTTCCTTTCTCATCGTTAAAAAATCAGTTTGGGAGATAAATGGGATTTGACACATATAAGCACCCCTCGCCTTATAACTGTTGCTGCTAAGATAAATATTTCTTCTATGTTGGGTGACAGCAGTAATTTTTCATCTTTTTATTTATATGGGTTTCTTGTAAACAACAGATTTTCCAATTTCAGTATTTTTCAAATAATGGAAGATTTTCCTCCCCTTGATCAACAAATTCATTCCATTTACATTCCAAGTTTATATTAATTCATTTTTTCTTAAATTTCAATAAAGCCAAATCTTCAACATAAACATCCAAATCCATAAGACTACTATCCGTAAGTCTTTTGTCCTCACTTAAATCAATTTCCAGCAATTTTGTCTTCTCATCCTCCTCTTCCTGTTCCATAGTGGCCGATTTCTTATTTTCCATTGCATTCCCTATTCTTCTCAATTGCATCTCTGTCCTAACAGGTGACAAGCTGAGCTTTTTCAAACCTATGCCATACCTTTTTAAAAAAATCTTGTGCTTTCTCAGTTGAATTTAATTGAAACTTTTCTTATTATAATTGAGAAAAACGCCTTCCAAACAATCCCACCAAAATAATATTTGCTTAGCCTTCAACTTAGAAACCAAGAAATTGTAGTGTTTTCTTTTCCTCAGAATTCTAGTGGGAATTTCTCATGGGAACATTAATTATTTGCCTTGATCTGATAAAGGAGACCTATTGTGCTCTTTCATTATTCTATCCTTGATGGAATTTTTAGTAAATTGGACTACTACATCTCTAGGCAACATCTTCTTAGCCATCAAGGATTGGACTCTGTACACAGTATCAAGCTCATTTTCTAAAACATCTTCCTCTACATCCATGAATTCAGCTAACAGATTCACAATTCTTTCCTTAATATTTTCGCTGCTGGCTTCTTCTATACCTTGAATCCGAATCCAAGAGTCCATCTTTTTTTGCTCAATTAATGCAAGTCTATCTAGTTGTCTTTCAATATCACTGAAGGTGTGACCATTTTATGTTTTAAATCTTTGATGTCCTTTTTGTTCTTATCAGTATCTTTCCTGTTTAATACAACATCTTTTTTTTCATTTGATCAAGGGTGTCTTGCATTTCAGAAACTTGAGACTTTAATTCAGACAAATCCTATTTGATCTCTCTCATATAAGATCTCACTGCCTCCATAAATTTCTTATGGTACTCAAGAAGTTCATCAATTTACTCTCTTTTTGATTGAGGATTAATCCCCTAGACTTTCCCAGATCTCACTTTGTACATAGTATAGGCACAATGTATAAAGTAAATACATTGATATATGTAAACAGTTTATGAAATAATTAAATTATTAACTCAGAGCAGATAGATTAATAAATTTAACATAGTAATTAAATTATTGAAACTAATTTAGTTATTAAGTCAAACGAATACTCATAACATTATCACTATAGTCAATTAAATTCTATACGCTCTAAATAAATCATCTTAGACCCCATGCAAACACCAAGATAACGGACCTTATAGTTTTAGACCAACAACTAAAATACGTTAATGTCAATGTCAATACGTTCCTTTCTCTCTCTCTTTTCTTTCTATTTTGTTTATTTTGTAGTAACTAGTTATTAAACCAAGTATGCACTATTGGATAATATTGTAATTTAGGGGAAAAAACTCAAAACTGATAACCTTAACTTATAAATTACTAGATTCTGCGATGCACAGTTGTTAAGCAGAAAATAAACAAAATAGATTTAATTGAATATACATTTTCTAAGTCTCTTCTATCCCCATCTTGCTCCAGAATTTCTTCTTATCAAGTCACCAGTCATCTGCTACAGCTGCACCACACAACATTGGGGACCTTGAAAACGCCAGTCCTCTTTCTTAGAAAATACACAGCAGGGTATTTAGCAACTTGCTGGACTTTGAAAACACCAGCTGTTCTTCTTCAAAACAGATGAATTACAGGGTGATGACACAATCTGGAGTGGTGGGGATTGTGTCAATTTAGTTTAGATTTTTCTCTTTTTGTCTTCTTTTTTCTATTTTTGGTTATTATTTCTACTTTTTATTTTTCGTTTCATTCCTTGTCAGACTAAAATTCTCAGTTCTCAACATAAGGGGGAAAAGACCTCAAACTACAACATATAGCTAATTGATCAGAAGAGTTGTTGCTGGCTTTGTTAGGGCTCTTCCACATAAAAAGAAACATGAAGGAAACAAAGTTACCTTGAAAAATACTCTTTTAGCGTTCTTCAAGTTAAATTGCCTTCAAAAAGTCTTAAAAGGATAGCTTGGAGGAGATTCGGTGGCTGTAAACAGGGATGAGGAGATCACTCCTCTTGTCTCTCGCCACTGCAGACAAACGTCCAATGGCGGTAACAGCCCATCCAGCTGGCTCTCTGATCACAATCTGAAATGATCAGAGAGAGGGAAGACAGCTTTGCCAATGTCGCTAACCTCAAATCGGGCTGCACTCCTCAATTCTGGGGTGCAGAACAAACTGATCAGCAAATTGGTCTGATCAGTAGCCTCCATTGGCAGTGATCGTCTAGAGGAGAGCTAAAAGATCATGTCCTCCTCGCTCTTGCTCAGATCAGAAATCCCTCTTCCTCGCTCTCACTTGAACTGAAACCCATTATAAAGACTGACCTCCTTAATGACATACTTAAAATATCTGAGCATATAGCAGGCTTCAAAATTAATAAACTAAAACAGAAATCCTAACAAAAAATGTTGAAGCAAATGAAAAAGAGCAAATAAAAAAGAAATTTGGAGTCCAGTTTGCGAACAAAGTGAAACATTTAGGAACAGAAGTGACATCTAATAATTATTTAAAAATAACTATCAAAAAATTTGGAAAAAAATACAGGAAAAGATGGAAAAATATAAGACACTGAACTTATCCCTATTATGTAGAATTTCTGCTATTAAGATAAGCGTCCTACATAAAAGGCTATACCTCTTTCAAATGATCCCAGTTATAGTGATCAACACATGGTTTGAACAATGTAAAAAAGATCTTTATAAATTTATTGGGTGGGCCAAAAACATAGGATAAGACTCAAACTAATGACAGGTACTAAAGAGAGAGGAGGATTTCCTGTTCCAGATCTGAAATTGTACTGTGGAGCTGTCTGCATTGTATGGATGAGACCTTGAATATTTGATAACCTCACAGTTTTGGCATTCAAAAGTCATCATTTGCACATTGGTCAGCATGCCTTGCCCTGGTATAATAAAGCCAAGTTGCAAAAATCATTTATTATCCATTTAATTTGAAAGTGACTGATCCAAATGTGGATTAAATATAAATCAATTTTATATACTAAGATACCACCTTAGTTACATCCATTTGAAGTACTGTCTTTAAAAGGGTTGCAAAGACAGGGAGAATGGAAGAATTAGAGAGACCTTTTGATCCCAAAAGGATAATCACATCAGTTAAAAGAAATACAATAGAAGAAGGATTAAATATTCGTTTGGGGTATATGACATTTAGGGATACATAAAAAAATTGAATAATGGTGGGAAAAGGCTCCAATTCTCCTCTTCCTCATGAGGGCAGAAAGGCTCCTCTTTGAAGCTGGAGAAGGGAAACCTGCACAACCCACCTCAATGCAGTACAGGGCCAAGATGATGTTGGTAAGTTTGTGTGTGAGAGTGAGAGAGAAAAGCACATCATGGTCATGATGATAGTGGTAATCTTTGGAGAGATGAGGTCACCAGAGAGGGGAAACAAGGCCAAGGGCTTGGCCCATTTCTCTTTTTTGTCATCTTTGGATATCTATGTTTTCTTTAGGTGTAGCATGGATGGGGCTGGCTGATCACACCCTTTCCTCTCAGTCCAACTTCCCTGAGAGGAAGCAGTGGGGGGGGGAATTGGGGAGAGGGTCTTGTGGTGGAAATGTTAAGTTATAGGCCAGTGGTTCTCAACCTGTGGGTCCCCAGATGTTTGTGGACTTCAGCTTCCAGAAGCCCTGAGCATTGACCATAGTTGCTGGGGCTTCTGGGAGCTGAAGTCCACAAACATCTGGGGACCCATAGGTTGAGAACCACTGTTATAAGTCAATGGTTCTTAAGCTGGGTCTCAAAAACCCCTGGCAGTCTGTGGAGCCTTCACGGGGTGTCTGTGAAGTCCTGCTGCTGAACAGCAACAACAGCAACAGCAGAAAAAGGAATGTAGCAACAGGGGGCGCAGGTACCAAAATTGCTCCCCCATTTACAAATGAGGAGCAGTTTGGGGGCGGGCGCACACCTGCTGCTGTGCCCCTTTTGTCAGAGAGGCAGCAGCAATGTTTGTGAACAAGAGAGCAATTTGGGCATCCACAGACACATCCCTGATGAAAAGGAAAGGGATACAGTGGCAGGTATGTGTACATGCCTAAATTGCTCTGTTTGCAAACAGGGCAGCAGTTTCAGCACCCGCACACACATACACCTGCTGCTGTGTGCCTGACACACAGAACATAGTGGCAGAAGTGTGTGCATGCCCAAATGGTTCTCTCATCTGCAAATGAGGGAGACAATTGCACATGCACACACTTGTGTCAATGTGTCCCTCAGCACCCACATCCCTTGCTGTGATATCCCTGATGAAAGGGACACATTGGCAGACAGGCATGCACATCTAAACTGCTCCCTCATTTGTAAATAAGGGAGCACTTTTGACCTAAACACAAACATACTCTGCTTGGTGAGCCTCTAAAATTCCCTCATGTTCTCTACAGGAAGAAGGCAAAATGAGAAGAACTGATGAAAGACTGGGTTCTGCTTTTCAACCGATTCTAATTTCTGACAGCACTCTGGTCCCTAATCTGTCAGATAAGTGGGGGAAGCCTGTATTACACTTGGATCAGGGCCAATATTGCTACCAGGGAAAATTAGTCTTGGAAAGGTATGTTATTTTGTTTTAATGTCAGACTGCAATTCCTTTAAAACATACTACTAAAACAGAGCCAACAAAACACACCTACTTCTCTGTGGGTTGTTCCCCAAAGGCAGATTTCCTATTGAAAAATGTTCTTTGCTGACACTGGTGCATAACTAAAGCCCTGTAATTGTCCTGTCACTTTTTCTGAGGGTTTTATAACCAGATGTGAAAACCAGAGAACACTAATTTTGAGATAATACAGCCATTTAACTTTGATGTGATCCAGAATTGGTACAGAAGCTGCTAGTATTTTCAAGCCTTTTGCACTTTGCCTTTAATCAGCTCGATGCATTTACATAGCTTAAGTATTATGTTTCTAACAAGAAATAGGTCTTTTTTAAGAAAGGAACAAAAAAAGAAAGAAAGAAAGAAAACATGTTGGAACGCGATCACTACTAGTAGACATAATACAAATCAGTGTTTCCTTTGAAGACTGCTATGGATTAACAGCTCAAAATCATCCCTTGTCATGACTCTGCCTTTCCTCCTATCCTATATTGTCTCCTATGGTGGAAATTAGCCATAAAAAAACAAAAAACAAAGTCGGGTTGGCTGCCAAATTAGCCTAAAGCAGGGCAAGCATGGTCAGACATAACAAACCCATTGCTTATTTGTGCTGCACTCCCCAAAACAGCTTAAGTTCTGTTTTGTTTGCCTAACAATATTTCAGTGCAATAGAAAAATGTGCTCTGAAACAGAAAGGAAAAGTCTGTATTGAAAACAGGGGTAGAGTAGGGTCTGTAACACAGGCGAAGGAAGAGCTCACTCTCCCTCTTAATATGTTTCAAAATTCTTCCCCTTATCTACACTATTGCAACTTTGCAACAGACCTGAGTATTACACATGATCTGCCAGACCTATATCTAAAATAACCAAATAAGGCTGTAAACTGTTCTATGTGTTCAAAGCACTGTGCTCATTGATGTTGCCAAAACTGTAATTTATAAATAACAGCAAAAATGATATTAAACAGCACTGTAGACTAGCATTGACTTAAGGAAAAACATATCAAAAAACCCAAAGCAGAAGCTACAAGCCTACCCTGATGTAAACAAGAAACATAAAATGGAGAAAAGTTGTTCTTTGTATCTGATCTTTTAAATAATCCAATGGACTGGTCTCCAACAACTAATATCTACACCTATAGTTAATACGTTTCTCTGTACATTTCTCCAAAGTCAGCAGATTTTGCTCACAAATGACATGCACTTTTCCCTTTTAAAAAAAAAAAAATAAAGTGGTAAGTGCTTCTTTCTCTCAACATGAAAAAAATCCATGTGAAAAACTGCTGTCACAACAAATGAACATATCAGCAAGTTTCCCCTACTAGGTGACATACAGATTTAATTACAGCAAGCAATTCAGGGTCATTCATTACCAAAAGAAAACTTGACAACTCCAGCAAGGGGCTGAATATTTCTAATGAATGCCCTAAACAATCGCTCTTTGTTCAGATGGTTCTTTGAGACAGTAGGAAGCTAAAATGATTCATAATATTAAAAGAACTAAGGTGTATGCCTTCATTTCTTGAGGCTACAATGGCAATCATCTAGAAATGACTATTTTAGTAGGTCAGAACAACAGATTAAAACAATTTCACTCTGAGTTCACTATGGTCTCATTGGAAAGTAGGAAACTTCCTGGCCTCTCTCTAGACAGCTTAAATTTGCTTCTAACATGATTCAAAAAGCAAAACATCATGTAATCAATGGAAAGGGGTATTTCCATACATATTTGAGTATTTTGAATTTTCTTGTATATATATGAAATAGTCTTACCCTGCCTTTGATGTACAGTTTTCCAAGATATACATAAAGGCATTTTTAAAACTATAAGAGCAAAAATCTTCAAAAGCATTAGCCTTTGAAATCTATTTATGCAGTTTCCAAACATCTGAGGCCCTCCCAAATCCCTTTTTTGCAACACAAACCCAGGAAATGGCATTTTCTGAATATGCAATTCTGCTCTAAAACAAGACCCTGCATTAATAGTTGGTCTACCCCAAACAATTTTGTAAAACCAGGCATGTTTCTGTTGTCATTTTAAACCATACATGACAGGGGCAGACGGAGGGTCACAGCACATCTCACAGGTCATTGGTGAGTGGGAAATGACCCCCTGAAATCACACACACACACTGCCCATATGGGACCCAAAGACTTCCAGTGGCCATTAGTTACAACACAGGGAGAACCAGTCACTTCTAGACCTAAGGAGGAGGGGCGCTTTCTGTTCTACTGCCCAGCTTACAGTCATTGTGGGTATGGTCCAGACCCAACTTACCTGCCACAGTTGCTTAATCTTGAATGGACTTACTTCATCCAGGCCCAGTGAAGCCAGGCCCCAATCTTGACAAAATTGCACAAAGCCAGAGGAGGCTGCATCAAAGCATCCTGCCATAGAAGGGGGTGGCTATTTGAACCATGTTCCAGAAGGCGGGGAGTCAGGCCTCAAGGAACACTCTATGTCTCTCATACTACTCTGAGTAAATCACCTGCCTGAGAAGTAAGTAAATAAATAAATATTTATTTCTTATTTCAATTATTTCCATCCTACCCTTTGTTATGGGATATCAGGTACTGAAGGTTCTATCATGGTTCACCTGCCAGAATCAAGAAGAAAAAATAAATAGTATCATTCAGCAGCAGCTCTTACAATGTCTCCTGCTGTGTTTATATTCCACAGAGGTGTCCATACGTTACATAGGTATAGTATGCCTACATGTGTACGTAGATTATTGATTACCGATCTATCTACATAAGAGTTATTCACATATACTGGAATGTACACATGAGTTC
This sequence comes from Iguana delicatissima, assembly GCA_948472985.1. Taxonomy (NCBI): domain Eukaryota; kingdom Metazoa; phylum Chordata; class Lepidosauria; order Squamata; family Iguanidae; genus Iguana; species Iguana delicatissima. Next base: position 58,295 of record CAOKZL010003699.1, on the reverse strand, counting down.
TTTCTGGGGTTTCAGGGGTTTGCACTTCAGCACAAGTATTCAAGCTCTTTGACTCACAAAGTGAAGAAAGAAATTTTGAAGTCTTGTGTAAATGGATCCCACTCTCCAATTTAAGTAGTTATTCATAAAAGTACTTCTGCTAACCTACATAGAAATTATGCAGTGCATTCAGTGGGTCTTGCACAGGATTGCATGCTCTGGAAAAGTTACCATGTCTACCTAAATGAAAATAAATACAAATAGTTCAGATGGGTGTGTGTGTCCCTGAAATACAATCAAATTTTTGAAAAAAAATGCCAGTGAAAGTAAACCTCTTACAATAATTTATGTAATGAGGAGGAGGAAGTGGGGAAGAAAGCAAGAGGAACAATTCACATGACTATACAATTTAAGTCTCAAAACAAAACAGGACAGGATGGAGTCCAATACATCAAACACAGTCCTAAAGTCCCAGGCCCATCCCGTACCACAAAGCCCTGAACTGGAATGTACTTCTAGGTCTGATCCTGCCACTCTCTGGACTCCAGGCTGCTACAGGATAAAGGCTGTATTGAGGGTGTTAGCTGTATTTCTGTCCTCAGCTTCCTCAATTTCTTTTTTTCTCTCTCTCAGAACTGTCACAGATAAAAATATCTGCAAATAAAACACCTGCCATGGAACTTCCGATAGCATCTCCTTAGGGATAAAAAACACTGGCCCTTTCCACATGGGGGGCCCGAAACACGGCGGAATGGGGCGGCGCACGCGGGGACGGAGCTTACCTTAATCCAGGTGTCTCTGTCCTCGTGGGGAGCAGCGTGCGTTTGCCGCTCTACACGGTGCCGGCGTCACCCAGCGGTGCCCAAAATGGCGCCCAGCGGCTACCGGCAGCACTCCGCCAATCGGGGCAGCGCGCCAGCTGGAAGCCCACCCCCGGGCAGCTCTGCAGGGACGTGCTTGCGCGCCCCTGCAGTTCTTCACAGGGCACTGCGGCGGGCTAGTGCACTCTTGTTTTAAAAAGACCACTTGAAAGGTGGTCTTTATAAAACACGTGGTGCCACCCCCGCAGCAGCGCGAGGGCGCTTTGAGGTGTAGAACCTCACCTTTTCAAACCGCCCTAGCGCACCCTGTGGTGTAGACGACCTCCTGGTGAGGTCGTCCCAGCGCGGGCTATATCCCCGTGTGGAAATGGCCACTGTGTTCTGTGCAAGTTGGAGGGTCTACACTCACAGATGACTTGAGGTGAACATACATTCATCAATTCCTGTTAGCATAATATGTTCATTGTACCAGGTACAGCTCTGGTTAGTTTTAGGATGGGAGACTACCAAGAAATACTAGGTGCTATCAGTTGTATTTCAGAGGAAGGAACTAGCAAAACCAACTTTGAGAAAACCCCATGAAATTTATGGAGTCACCATAAGTCAACAGGAGACTTGAAGGCACAGAGAGAGAGAGAGAGCTGTAAACTACATGTTTGTCTTGGACTTATGAGGATCCTTGTGTCTAGGTACAAACCAGGAATGAACAAGGTACAGACATTCTCGCAAGAATTTCAATATACAGAAAGAACACATAGACACCATTCAGGCTTCTAAACAATGGCAAGTAAAATTGCCTCCACGTGAGGAAATGTTATGTAAACTGGTGTGTGTTTGTTTTAGTTTTAGTCATTAATACATTTATGTGTAGATGAATGTTCTAGTAAAGGCTGTGAGCTGATTTACAAAGCTGTTATGCATCTATACTTTCACTTTGGAAATCCTCCTAAAGTATATTATTGCATTTATAAATAAATAATTGATTTGAGGAAGGCTTTCAGATTTTTTTTAAATTAACCAGTTAACTAATTCCAAAGCATATAGATTAGTATTTAAGTGCTAATTAATCATGATATTAATTTATGTTGATTAGTTAAAAATAGTTAAAGTTTTATTGATGACAAATCACTTGGATCCATTGCCTAGTTCATAAAATTATGCAGACTATTAGCAATAACCTCATCACCATTGAACATCTTTCCTATAACAGTCTGTTCTGGTTAAAATTTGACCTAATGCTACAACTACAATTAACACTAATTAAAGTGAATTTAATTTCTGCCCCAAAATGCTAAACTGAACACAGATAATTATAATTCAAGTTGTTGTGATTTATGTCAGAAAGGTAATACACTTTATTTTCCAATCAAATCATAAACTTTTAAAAAATGTCCACAGATGTTTTTTTAATTGAAACTAATGTTTTTAAGTGCAGGGTTTTTTCCAAACCATACAAGGGTCCGGATGGCTATTCATTTGCTGTTCTCTTCTCCTTCCTGAATGTCTTTATAGTTGGCAAAGTAACTTAATATGATAAAGAGCTGTCAGTCTAATTGTTAGTGCTTTGTACCAATGATGTTGACTGGACCACACACAGATGAAGAGCCATTAGTTTTAAAAAATGCTGTTAGAGGCTCATAGTTTGGTTTCAAATGGATGCATCTGGTAAAAATATTTTAAAAGTATCCTGAAGAAGCAGCAGGAAAGAGGGAGCAATAGCCTTGAAAAGTATCAGACATAAAACTAAAGTAACTTGTGGGAGAAGAACTTTTCAATAACTCTGCTCCTCCCATTATGTCATTGTCAAGGAGCATAAGAAGTGATGGACTTTACACAACTTATGAACCATCAAACTAAGCACAGGCCATCAACCTGGCAGATACATGACAATCAGTCTTTCCTTCCTCTCTCTGATCTTGTTTTCAGCCCTCATCAGGCAATAAAAACAGAATCATTACTGAGCTCATAACAGGCCACCTGTGTAGTTGCTGCTTCCCCAACTATGAAATAATTAGTAGAGAGTCTGACAGAAACAGCAAGCAAAGAAGTGGCTAGTAGTAGCAAGCCCTCCTCCCCATTGCGATGTGGCTTGGTATAGTAACAGGTAGGCTCTGAGACTTGGGTCCAAGCCAAACCCCCAACCCGCACCAGCCATATCATCTCCCAGAAATGTGATTGAAGTGTTCCAAAAGCCTACTTCTGGTTCCATAAGCCCCGGGGGCTGAGAAGGCAATTCATTTTATTTTTCTTTATTTTCATTTGTTAAAATATTTATGTGTGTGTGCATGCCTGTTTTCAAGTTACCTGTCAACTTATGGTGATTCCATGAATTTCACCGGGTTTTCTTAGGCAGGAAATAATCAGAGGTAGTTTTGCTAGTTCCTTCCATTAAAATACAGCCTACAGCCCCTAGTAGTTGTTGGCAGTCTCACATCCAAATACTAACCAGGCTGATCCTGCTTAGCTTCCAAGATCAAACAAGATCTAGGGTATTTAAGATCCCACCCTTTATCCAAAGATCTCAGGGCAGCTTACAATAAAATCAATTTAAAACAATAAATAATTACAAAATTTTAAATTTTTTAAAAATACATTAAATACTCAATTTAAAAACCAACAATTTAAAACCAGTTTAAAAAAATCTTGAATAATAAAACCATAAAACATTTTACAGGTGAATCGCCTACAGACTTCTAGCAACAGAAAAATGTTTTGCTTATATTTTTTTTCAAGGCAAGGCTGGATTGGTCCTGGATCTGCAGACAGGCCACAGGCCTGCCTCACTCCAGATGCTCTCAAGAAAGGTGGCTGGCAGCAGCCAATCTCCCTTCCTGCATGATATCATGTTAAACTCTTCTAACTGTTTCACAGTGGAAGGAAAAACAACAGAACCCTGTACTGCTCTGCAGAATAGGACCCTTGTTCAAATGTTGAAAAATGTGCATGTGTGCTTTCCCACTAAAAGCAAAAAAAAATGCTTAAAAACATTGTTATGTCAGAAAACCCTACAGTCAATGATGTGAGACTCCTTACTTTTTAAAACAAAAATAATACTGTTGGTTCTCCAAAAGTTACCAGAAGTGACCTTAATACATTACTTCCAAACTCTGATTACAGTAGATTAAGGATTATATCAAATAGATTTAAAACCTTGTTTCCTTTGTTTGCATGGATATTCCTCACTGTTATTCTAGTAAATCACTTGTTTGCATTTCAGATCTCCCTTGGCTACATTTTTACTACAAGAATATTGCAGTAGAGTACCAAATGTCTGTGAAACAGGATGGGGTGGAGGAGTCAAAACAAGGAAAGAAAGTTTCAGTTAAAAATCAGGCAATGAGAAGAAGTTTGAACAGTCACTTACAATCTTGTGTCTGAAACTGCACAGTTTATTCTTTGATAAAAAAGTTTGTGTGCGAAGCTGACTTTAGGTTGTAGATTCTTGGTTTATTTTTCTGTTTTCTTTAAAATGTTTTTATTATTTTTATCAAAAAAAATCAAACAATTCACAAATCAAACATGTACAACATATGAAGAAAACTCTACAACAGATTACCAGACTAAAGTACACTACAATACTACAAGAAATATTAATACTAAAAAAATCTAACTTCTGACTCCTCATTAAAAAGGTTATAATTATTATATTATACAGCCCCAAAAGTTGTCAGAATGTATATAAAAATGTTTAAACAAAAAATAAGAATCACTCATATTGAAACAATACATGAAAGTGATATACTCAATTAACTAAATTCTACTAACTTAAAAAAGAAAAAGTATTATTACATTTCTATTACTTGTTATTCATATGCAACATTATCCTATGTCACAATGTAGAGGAGTATTGTGGACTCCTTGCTTCACATTTCCCACCGCCAGTGGGTGAGAAAGCAAAACCGCTTGTAGGATTTGTTTAGGCTAGCAGGATAGAGTGTTTCCCATGAGAATGCTGTATGTAATCAGGCCGTCTGGAACATGCAGCTGTGTTCATATGTTATGGCTTTGAAAGGCTCCTTGTTATTGTACATGTATACTTAAAACACGGCTTCTGAACAGGCTTTTTTTTTTTGTCTGCTCTGTTAGAGATGGCTCGTTTCGCTGTGACTTAATTGTCTTAGCTTGATTTACTACCCGCAATAAAGACTGTTAGACTGCTGACTAGTTTCGGATGTGAGTTTTTTCTACTGATGGCACGAATGCCTCTGGTTGGTTTTTGACATGGTAGCAGAGGATGGTTACGAGAGGTGTTTTTTGAAGTGTTTTTACAATGGCTCAAGTGGCGCCTGGGGGCCTGCCTCTCGTTAAGCTAAATGCAACTAATTACTTGGCGTGGTCAGCTCGCATGGAAAAGTATTTGCAAGCTGAGGGGCTGTGGGATGCCTTCACAGCTCCCCCGACTCTGCAGGGGACTGCTGCGGAGATAGCAGCGGCAACAAGGCGTGCTATGTCTATCCTCTTCCTTGCTGTGGAAGATGACCAGCTCACAAATATTAGGGATCTTGCCACCCCTCGAGACGGCTGGGTGAGGCTGCGGGAGTTGTATCTGACTCAAACGGCAGCTGCCAAGTATGCCCTGTGCGCCCGCTTATATAACACGAAGTTGGCCCCCGGTGTCCCAGTGAAGCAGCATTTGGCAGAGTTTTCAGAGCTGTTTTCGTCACTTCAGGAGAGAGGCAAAGTGTTGCCTGAAGGTGACAAGGTATTTTGCATCTTGAATTCCCTCGATAGTTCCTGGAATCTGGTCGTGTCCTCACTTCAATCCATGCCAGAGAGAAAGTTAACCGTTCCCTTGGTTTCTGCTCGTCTGCTGGAAGAAGAGGAAAAGCGCGCAAGGAATGCAGCGACTCCCACTCAGACGGCTCCAGCTGCAGAGGCCTGTGCCGGGAGGAAAGTTCTCCGGCTGCTGAAGCGAGACAGGAGGGGCTGGTGAGAGCCCATGCCATGCGGAGGTGCTTTCGCTGTGGGTCTGCTTCTCATCTTAAGCGTGATTGCCCGCCCTTGAAGCAAGGGGAGCAAAGTTTTACAGGCGCCGGTTCCAGGGGCCGTGGCAGAGGCAGAGGAGGTCGAGCCAGAGGGCGTCTGAGAGTTGCTGTTGCCGTAGGAGATGCTATTCCGGACACTGTATCGGACTCTGAGGAGACAGATGATTCCGTTTGGCTTCTTGACAGTGGCTGTTCCCAGCATCTGGTCAATTCTGAAGATTTATTTGACTGTTTGGATTCTGCCAGTGTTTCTACTGTGACATTAGCAGATGGGACAAAGGCTAAAGTTTGTGGCGAAGATGTAGCTTTTGTCCCTGCCCTTGACATGGGTTTGAAAAATGTTTTGTTTGTTCCCTCTCTTGATTTCTGTTTGCTTTCTGTGGGGCAACTGACAGAGTCTGGGTTCAAGGTTGAGTTCTATGGGAAGCAAGGTAAAATCTTCAAAGATGGGGTGGTATGTGCTGTGGCTACACGAGAAGGGAGGCTGTTCTTTCTTGAGCCACGACACACTGTGTGTAATGTGCATGGTAATGTCCCACAACATAATGAGTGCCTTCATCTCCTCCACCGGCGCGTGGCACATGCAAGCTTTCCTGTGTTAAGAAGGCTTGCTGGTTGTTGTAAAGGGTGTACTTTGAAGCCTTGTAATGTTTTTCTTGACTGTGCCATTTGCAAACAAGCCAAATCTAAACAACTCCCAGCACTGAGGGTTAGTTTTCGTGTACCAACCGCCCCATTTCAGTTGGTACACTGTGATATTGTAGGTCCTATGAGTAAACCCCCTCTGGGGGGGCTAGATATTTCGTCGTCCTCGTTGACGATATTAGCAGGTTTTCTGCTATTTGTTGAAACAAAAGTCTGATGTGTGTCAAGTTCTCAAGAACTGGTGTTCCTTGGTTGAAAGGCAGTTTGGTTATTCCCTGCAAAAGCTGCAAACCGACAGAGGAATGGAATTCCTGTCGGAGAACTTGCAACAATGATTCAAAAAGCAAGAGATTATTCACAGAACGACTGCCAGCTATTCTCCCCATCAAAATGGAGTGGCTGAGCGGAATGCAGGGGTTCTGCAGACTCAAATGCACAGTTTGCTACTGGATGCAGATCTGCCTCTGAGTTTTTGGGGTGAGGCAATTCTGACTGCCTGTTACATACACAACAGGCTGTGGAGTTCTGTGGTTAATGCTACTCCCTATGAATGTCTGTTTGGTAAACAGCCTTCCATTGCACATCTTAGAGTATTTGGGAGTTTTGCTTGGGTACACATCCCCAAGGGGCAAAGAAGGAAGGAAGAGCCAAAAGCCCAGTGTATGCGTTTTGTTGGCTATGAGCCCAACTGCAAAGGGTATCGTTTTCATGCTGGTGGCAATTCCTGTGCTGTGTCTAGAAATGCCTCTTTTGGGGAACACGCAAATTGGTCGCGTGTTCAGGCAGCTGTTGTTGTTAACCTTAACATGCTTTCTTACAAATTTCTCTTGAAACTCCTGACCATTATACTGATATTAATGACTGCTACAGACCCCACTGTAAGGTTGGTATTGTGTCAGGAAACATTAAATAAGCCATCTGTTAAAGTTTGCAAGTGCCAGTCCAGCGTAAGCTAGAAATCCTTCAAGATTGTGGAATGGTTTCAGGTAAAATTTCTCTCTCTGCACCATGTTCCATTTCAAAAAATCTAGTAGTCTTTAAGCCACCTATGTTAATGGAAGCCATGAAGTGAATCACACCTTTTCTCAGGAAAGAACACATTACATATGCAGTTAAACATCTGGGGACTACATTTCAGAACCATGAGGTACAACAATATGCCAGTTAGGTTTCTAAGGTACAGATCAGGGCAGGAATTATTTGGGCCACATGCAACCTGCCAAGGCACAGATCCCAGAGCACAGGGCTGGGGGAAAAATCAGTCCCCAAGAGAAATCATCTGCCCCCAGAAGCCTCCAGGGCTTGTGAATCTTTGTGGTAAGTCTGTTTCAGGGATGGGTCCTACACCTCTGGAAGCCCCAAAAAGCATCTTTTGAAAATTATAAATGATTGTCAGATCAGTTACATTTTGAAAAGAAAGGGTACATGAGGCTTGCAGAGAAAGGAGAATGATGGAAAATCGGTCTGGGACAGCACTTGCACCTTCTTAGCTTGCCCAACCCTTGTACAGGCCAAGAATGAGGAATGTGTGTCCCTCCAGACATTGTGAACTACAAACCCCATCATCCCTCACCACTGATTACACTGGCTAGGAGTCATGGGAGTTGAAACTCAACAATATCTGGAAGGCCATGCATGCCTCACTCCTTGGTAGATATTTTGAAGCAGGCTAGTTTGATATCTGGGACTGGTTAATCCAAGCATTTTGGGAAAACTGCATCATAATGTTAAACTGGTGCAATGATAGTTTCCTCTTCCGCTACCAAAATATTCTGAGAACGATACTTCTTTGAGAAAGAGATTACTTTCAGGATATTCCAACACTTTCATACAATCACAAATCCCAGGATTCTTTGAGATAATGAACCAAAACTGTTTGGAGTGGACATTTATCTGTAAACATAGAACAAAAACACTTATCCAGTCAGACCACCTCCTATGAAGTGGTATTATCAAGGTACTAGACCCAGCCCCTAGCAATGCCTGAGAGCCTAGCAATGCCAAGTACCATGGGAAGACTGTTAGAATAAGGAGACCTAGGTTCTAATTCCTGCTCAGCAATGAAGAACCTACTACAGTCAATGCCTTCCAGCCTAACCAATCCCACAGAGTACAGAGGAGTATTAGTGGCATAGGTTGGCATATATTAAACTGGAGGGAGAGCAAATATATGCACATACAATATTGTGAGTGACGCTATTGACCCCCATAATATTGCTTCCAGAGTAGATGTGAGGACAGAGTTGGCAACTGGGTTTGTGGCAGGTCTTGTACCTGTATTACCTTGACACAAACCTACATGCCAACTCTGTTCCCATACCTACTGTGGAAGAAATATTATGGGGCTAATAAAATCACCTGCAACATTCTCCATTGGACAAACAGGACAGTCTCTACACAAGAGGAATAATGGACACAAATCTAGCATTAGAAATGGCACTACCTAAAAACCAATTGCAGAACATTTCAACCTTTCTGAGCATACTATAAGGGATTTACATGTTGCAATCCTTGAACAATGAAATTAGAAAGGAAGACTAGAAAGAAAAACAGCTGAAATGAGTTATATTCCCAAATTCCAATCCATTTGCAAAGGTATGAACAAAGACAATGACTTCACGACACACTAGATATACTACTATAAGAGTCCTTGCTACTACATATGCAACAAAAAGAATCTTCTCAGAGTTTTGAACCCAGGGAAACTGACTTTTGGTAAGCAGAATCACAGCTTTCACCCATCAGTACTAACTGACCTGTAAAGAGCTGAAAGACTTCACTTCACTTCACCCTGCCCTTTGAAAATTTAGGGCAAGGGACATGATTTGCATCTTTCTGGATCCTATTATATTCTAGCCCACTCCCACAACTGTATAAATATGCTTTAAACCTGTGGCCTTAACATCTCTTAGTACTTCATCTGAAGAAGAGAGTTTATATCCATGAAAGCCTATGCAAAAATAAAAACCAGTTACTCTTAAAGATTATGTCACATTTCTTTTTCTTTTCCCCCCTCTCTCCTTTTTATGCTGCAAGAGACTAACATAGATACTTCTTTGAAAGTTTTGTTCTTTGTTCATCTTCCTGCGGCTGGAGAAAGTAAGGGGGTGATGAAAGCTCCACATAAACCAAAGCAGCAGCTACAATTTTTACAAGTGCTCCACTCTGGGAAGCTCTGCCTGTCACCTGCTTTCCCCCAACGCAGACAAGTGAAAACTCTCCAATGTTAGAATCAACTAGGGATTGAAGATAACAATAGGCACTTCCCCTCCCTGTGCCTAGCAACTTTTTCTATAAACATTAATCTTTTAAACAGCAAGACCAATATCAACAAATACATGACTTATTTGATGCCAACCACTTTTTCTCCTCTGCCCACAATTTGACTCTTAATTGGGAAAGCCTTTTAGAACCACAGTTATTTCTCCTGGAGTCATGGGACATCTTTGGGAGTATCCTAGTATGCAGACCTAGGTCAAAGCCCTCTTTTTCTAACAAACAAAAGAAAGCTAGGAATGAAGAAATATTAACTATTAGTTCCTCTATCATCACAAAGATTTGCACTCCATGCCTGTAACCATTTTAGCATTTCTCAATATATTTGAAATAAATGTAGTTCTGCACCACATTTGTGGGGAAAAGGCTTTTTCATCTCAAATGTTCCACATCGAGCAAGATATGAACAAACAAATACAACTACAAACAACTATTCATCTTCCACTTTAACATGTCACTCTTTGTATCCAAGTTAACACATACAGTTCAATACTTAAACCTTACTCTTCCATTCAGGCCTCTGATACAAGGGACCACCAACCTGACACTTCTGGCTGCTACAGACACAGCTGTGATGTCACCACTGTGTCACAAGTTATTAAATTAACCACCTTTTGGCTGCCAATACAAAAACCATTTTTGAGGGTCTTCTAGTACTTCATGAACCCCTTTTGTTGAATTTGTATTAATCACCAAGACATGCCTCCACATCAGCCTCTAATTTTTTGTACCGCTTCACTGAAACACAAAAGTAGTACAAGGTTTAATCAAGCAGAAAAGTTGTCTGTAGAACACGTTTTCTACCCTGAAGGGGTTCCCTGATGGGACTTTACAGACACAATTTAATACAAATAGTGTTTCTAGGTGCATGTTATTTCCGCACCACACTCTTATAGCACAATTTATTCCACTTCCAACACCCTATGGAATCCTGGGGTTTACAGTTTAGAGAGGGGTCAGACTCCACCAGCCGCTCCCTCCCTAAACTGCAAACCCTAGGATTCCATCGGATGTTGAAAGTGGAATAAACTGCGCTATAAGAGTGTGGTGCGGAAATGGCTTAGAGGCATGTAAAGGATTCAAAGGCGCCAACAACTCTATTTGGTGGCTGACTTCAAGAATTTACACTTTTAAGAGATAGAATATCCACAGCAAAGGAGACCTATGTCTTTTTTTTTTTTTTTGGAAATGACAGTTTTTAACAAATTCCAAACCTTTCTGACACTCTGGTACACAAAAGAGGGCATCTCTTTTCTTCACACGCCGATACTGCTGAATTTCAAAGCAAGACATACGCATGTGTGTGCCCGTCCCATTATGCTCCAGCACCACATTCATTTAGTACCTCGGGGGGGGGGACAGCAGTGGCCATTTCCGCACTAGACTCTTATAGCGCGATTATTCCACTTTCAACATCCTATGGAATCCTGGGGTTTGCCAGGATCTGCCAACCCCAAGATTCCATAGGATGTTGAAAGTGGAATAATCGCGCCATAAGAGTCTAATGCGGAAATGGTCAGTCGCTTTCTACCCCCCATAAAGCAAGGGCGTTTGGGGGGCTGCTGCAGCCCCCTCGCTCAGGACTGCACCTGTCCCCAAGGCTCTGCCCCTCCCTCCCACCCGCCGGAGCGTCCGGGCGGGGAGGGGGCTCCTAGCCGTCTCGGGGTGGCCCAGCCGCGGGGGAGCGGAGGGACACGAGGAGAGCCGCCCGCCGCCCCACTGGCCGACGCGCCCGACTCCCTTCGGCCCACGCGCCAAGTCGGTGTCCGGAGGAAGCGGGAATGGCGCCGGCTGTATTCAAACGAAGGTGCTCAGGGAAGGGAAGGGAAGGGACCGCCAAGCAGCTTTACCTTTGTGGCCGGGGATGGGAGATACCTCCCGTGGAGAAATCCGCCGCTGTCCCTTCTAGGCGGCTGGCGTCCAAGACCTGAAAGAGAGACGGCTGCGAAAAGTCTCCCACAAAGGGGCCAGACTCCGGCACGGCTCCTCTCCGCTCGGCTCGGGACCGGGCAAATGAACGGGAGTAGGACGGGGAAGGAAGCCAACCGTTTAGAAAGCCGCCGCCGTTCTACCCGCCTGCCGGCCTCGCCCCGCCCCGCCCCGCCCCGCCGTTCGGGCGCGGGAGAGCTGGGAAGGCGCTTCTTGGGAAGCCGAGGGCCCGCTCGGCTGCGCTCCCCGCGAACAGGTTGTGTGTGTAGCTTTTGAGTGGGGGACGTAGTGGGAGCGCCCGCTGGGTTTTGTCCCACTGGAACTTGTTGGCTGGCTTCATAGGAGGGCTGGTTTGTCTTTTGTAATTGTTCGAGCATCGCATTGTTTGATGTGAAACCCGATTCTGAGACACATTGCCGCACTACGGTCTTATAGCGCGATTATTCCACTTTCAACATCCTATGGAATCCTGGCGTTTGCAGTTTAGGGAGCGGCCGATGTTGAAAGGGGAATAATCACAGTATAAGAGTGTAGTGCGGAAATGGCCAGGACGTTTCTGAAGTCCCGCTGGCCGTTTGTCCCGCGCCACTAGGGCTGACTGACTGGTGCCCAGAAAGCCATCAGGTTCCAGGTGCTGGCCGTTGGGCAGTGGAATCTGCCGCCTCGGAGCGTGGTGGAGTCTCCTTCTTGGGAGGTTTTTAAGCAGAGGCTGGATGGCCATCTGTCGGGAATGCTTTGATGTGGGTTCTTGCATGGCAGGGGGTTGGACTAGATGGCCCCTGTAGTCTCTTCCAACTCGATGCTTCTGTGACTCTGTGTGGCTGGCTGGAACCTCTAAAGCTCAGGAGATGGCAGCCCTTTCAAGAAAACACTCAGAGAAGATGGGTGTTGGATGTTGGGCCTGGGCAGAATCTGGGTGCCCACCCAAGTTTATCTGTTTGGGGATAGGAATCCTCTGGCCCGAGGGATGCATGTGGCTCTCATGAAGCCCCATGGCTCCCTTGGAGGGGGGCGAAGACACACTGACTGCCCAGCTCCTGAGTTCAACTTTTTAAAAATCAGCAGGAAAAGAGAATCCGCCAAAAGTTACTCCAGGAGACACAATTTTGGATTTTAGTGCTGTTTCAAGGGCCCATACCTAGGAGCAGCAGCAGCAACAACAACAACAACAACTCCTCATGAAAATTGCCTGGAAGTGATTTCTGTTTCTCAGCAGATCACTTCCAATTAGCAAACAGGGTGAGTCTGGAGGAGCTGAAAAGGGCCCTCCAAAATCGCATCCATTCACACTCTGGGCTACCTGGATGAAATGAATTCTTCAGCTTTTGAAACTTCTGATCCAAAAAGGCAGAGGCCACCTCCATGCAGGTCATTTCCAGGAGTGTGAGAAAAACAACTTCCAGAATTATTCTGGTATAGTCAACATTTTATCCTGTGTTTCCAGAATATTAGCTATTTATTAACACAATTATAAGGTAACCCATAGATGTCTCTCAAGGTGGCTCACAACAAGAAACAGAGCAAGTTAACGTTCAATAACAATAAAACTGTTAACAGAAGTAAGAGTGTAAACTTTAGGAGATTGGTGTTTGAGCTTTCCCAGTGCCAGGCAGCTTTGGCAGATTCTTAATATTATGCACAAATCTCTTTAACTGCAGCAGCACTTGGAGAAGAGTACAATACAAGAGCGCTAGTGAAAGTCAATGGCTCATTTAGGACCCTCCTACTCCCAGAGTGCCTATCAAATCTAAATGTCTGTTCTCTATTTCACCATATCATGACCATACCCATGCTCTTCAGCTTTGCTTATCTATTTGACCCTGCCCAAGGAACAGGTAGCATTTGAGATGAGGCTACCTTAGAGCTTCTGACTTTCAGCCTCCAACCCAAAAGCCTCTAGGGTCTGCCAAAGCTCATTTTATTTAACTGCTGTGCTTACAAACTAACTGTTCATTGCCTTTGTTTTAAAAGAAAGGGAGATGAGGCTAAGAAGTTCTGGATCCAGTGTACAGTGCTGAACCAAACGCAGGAACACAAAAAGATCAAAGCAGGTGATATTGGAAGGGGGATAGCAAAAACAACCAAAGGGGGAACAGAGATTAAGGTCAGAGTCCGTCAGAATTGCAGTAGGAAAATCCTGACGATCAGCTAGGCTTCTTAAATCTGCTGTAAGCTCATGAAGACCGTCCCACTTTCTCCCTCTCTCTCTCTCACACTCACACACACACACACACATGCGCGGTGGGTTCTAAAAGCTGTTTCTTTATTATTGAGCAAAAGCATCCCCCTCCCCATTGCATAGAAACTTGACATTTATATTTAACTGTGGTCAATAGGCTGAAGCTAAAATCGAAAAACAGAGCTTTACAGCAGGATGGAACAGAATTTTAAGGATATAGAAAATAATGGCTTTGGTACAACTTATTATTTCCTTTTTTCCAATTGCACATTGGTCCCTGCTGGCCCAAGGACAAAATCAGTGCAGAGTGAGTGAGCAGTGCCCATACTGGTCTGCAAGTCTATGGGGGCGACAATAATAGCACAAAGCCACTAATAGAGTATCCCATTTCTTAACTAGCACTGATAAATGCAGAAATCTAGCCTGTATTTTAACTTGCAATTTCAAAGTACTTTATTAAAAAGATTAAAGTTGTTCAGAGAAGTTAACAGAAAGTAATAATTCCATAGTACTGTAAATGGCTTGAGACTGAAAGCTCAGTGATATTTCTCTTTCACTCACCCCCAATTCATTTCAAATTCCCAATCAGTGCTACTCCCCTCAGTAATTTAAACAGAATGTTTCCCAAAGCTTAGGAATGGAAGGTACATTTTGCTTTTCTCATGTCCAATTGCTTATTCATGCTTCAACTCTTTGTCAATGCATGTTTAAAAACACATCCTTTTGTCTGCTGGATCTGATGAATGTGCTTCTTGAGTAAACTGTTGCCCAGCAAATACAGTGCAAAGTAATTTTCTCTTAATGTTTCTTCAGTGACAATGTCTTACATGCTTGCAATATTTTACAAGACAATTTACTTTCCTCTGAGTCACTCCGTGCTTTTTCTCCACCTTGTGTTAGATGTCATAGCTGACAGTACCTACACAAAGTTTACAAATGTAAGAAAAATCAAAATATCTACATAATACATTCTTTAATAAATGTTTTATAAATGTGTATATAACAATTAGGAAATGAGATCTAAATTATGATACGAAAGGTAAAGATGTCCAAAGTTAGTCACTGAACTCTGTAAACGTACACATCCATTCGCCAAAGCCTCTGATCATCTCAAATCTTTGAAAGGCTAATTGCTACCAGCAGCTGCCTCAACATGCTATATGATCATGCTACATCATCACATTTTCTAATCAGAGTTCAGTTCTACAAATGTTGATGCTAATGTATCCATAATGTGATCATATGTAAATAGGAGAGAACTCATCACGTACTGGAATAACTCAGAGAGATGCTGAAGTTAATCTGAGAAAAAATCCCAAATTTTAAAAACAAAACAAAATAGTAAAGGTAAGAACAAAATACACACAGAGTTCTTCTGTCATGCTTCTTTACAATAGTCTGATCCTAACTTTCTTCCTGTTTTTAATGTTGGGTATCTTCATTGGCATGTACAACAAATTTCATCAATTAATCTTTCATTTCTCTGTGTAAGAAAAAATGCTTTTGTGTGTTTTGTGTTTTAGTAATCAAATCTTCAAAGCGCCTGGCTTACGTCTGGTAAAAGAAAGGTGGTTTGTCTTTGTGTAGTACCTCTCTAATAATCAGAACTTCAAAGTATTTGTCTTGCCATGGCTTAAGGATAAATATGCCTGGGGATTCCTCTGGATACTAGATTTATGGTCGGTGCATAGTGAATAAAATGAGGTAGTGATGGCAGTGGTGGTAGACAGTAAGAAAGTGACCGCTTTCTTGAATGCATCGAGCAGAAGCAGTCAAACCTTCAAAGTCTGTTGCGCTTGTGGAAACTTCAGGGAGAACTTGATGTTGTGTGTTTACTGTCTAGTAAAGTTTTCAAAGCGCATTATGCTTGTATGACCCACGCTAAAATGTGTGGGGAAGGAGGGTGGGCTAATCCATCAAATCAGAACTGTTTGTTTGTGAGCTTGGGACCCTGATACCTGAAGGAGCACTTCTCCCTATGTATACCTGCTCAAGGACTGAGTTTAGCAGGAAGGGCTCTCTTCTGTGTCCCACCAGAGGAATCTATACACTGTGGGAGGAGGCAAGAGAGGGCTTTTTATGCTCTGTTGTTCTGGTTGTGGTATACCAGTTGGCACCCATGCTGGTATCATTCCAGTGTCCAAGGAAAAACATAGCTTTTTATTAAAGCCTTCGGAGCCTCTTTGTTATTATCCAAAACTGTGCATGTTATGGTTTTAAACTGATTTAAACTGTTATTAACTGCTTTTAACAGTCCCGTTTAAGTTGGCAAATTGTTTAATATGTTTTTAAGCTGTTTAAATTTTCTTCTTGTTTGTATTTATTTATTTTAACCCCCCCCCATATATATGTTTAAATTAGCCAGATTTATTTTATTGTATACTGCCATAACATTGTGTGATACAGGGAAGATATAAGTATTTAAATAAATAAGCAAGCTACATCCCCACATCTACTGTAAACATGGATTTTTCTTATGGAGGGCAGACACTTTGCATTTCCTTGAATACTTCCCACATGACCACAGGTCACCCTGGGCTTTCTAGTCACAAAACTGTTGACCAGTGTGGGGGATATTCGGTGCTCAGTAGAGTACAATTCTCTGTCCATGTTGGCAGGTCTGATTCTTGCAAATTGAATTATTCATGAGGCACTCATGCCTCCCTCCCATTCTCCTATTTCCTTATGTTTTGCCAGTGCAGAGAAAGAAGGCAAGAAGGTAAGGGGCAGTGCAGGGACGGGAGACACGCTTGTGCTTTCCTTCACCCCTCCAGAGCTCTCCCCTCCCATTCCCTTGCCTCTGCCCCAGTGCTGAGAACTCACACCAAAGCTAAAGGTAAAGTGGGAGGGGGGCATATACATTCCTTCCTTCTCCCCTCTGGAGTTCCCACCTTTACTCTCTTGCCTGGGCACAGAGCCCCAGAAGGGAATGGGAAGGGGATCACGGTGGGGGAAATTATTTGTGATTTTTCCATTTCTTCAGGGGTTCTGTGCCCCGAACCCTTATGAATGGGAGAGGCCGATGTACTTGATTTTCCTGCTTCCTCATATCACTGGCATTTGCTTTGTCTTCTTTGCTGTGCCTTCAACAGACTATCAGAACTTAAATATTTCTTGTTTTTGTAGTAGAAGTAGAAGAGGAGGAGGAGGAAGTTTGCTTAGCCCCACACTTAATGGGCTGGCTGTGAGACCATTTCTTGAGAAACTCTGCTGCCATTAATACAACAGGAACATTTTTTTAAAAAAAATGTATATGATACAGCATGGTGTCAAAGCACCCTGACTCCTAATTAGACTTAAACATCCAATTTTTGATGCAATCAGAGTGTTCCTTGGGGAAATGTCATTAAATTTTTGATGATATCAGTGTGACGGTTAGAACCAAATGTCCATCTTCTTCTTTGCCTTTATGGCATCCCCAATAAGTCATTTTTTCATACACTGTGGTACAGATAGAAATTAATATATACTGATAAACATGACATGATTTTTGCTCTTTGTTGAAATTTTCCATACCAGTTTATTGCATTTAAATATTGAAAGTGTGCCAGGATGTACAACTCATTCATAGGAACCTTTTATAAGAATCAGTGAGTTATTTGGTTTATAAAAGAGTCTGGCTAAGATCAGATGAAACATGTTCATCGGATTCTTAAATCTTTTTAGCATGCAAGACTGGAGAAAAAGAAACAGCCACAGAAAGACTGTCCAGTGAGGAATTAAATGAGAATTAGAATTATTGGCCTACACACTGATAGCACAGGAGATGAAGCTATTAGGTTGTGTTAAGGAAGGATTAGTGAGAACAAAGGTTACACAGCCTTGAAAAATGGGGATATTCAGTATGGTATTTATAAAGGAGCCATTGTATTGCAGAAGTATGAGGCTTAAGTAAGGTACAGATATTTTTACAAACTTTTGGAATTCTTTTAATTCCAGTTATATAATGAAAATCAACTTATTTATACTGATCTTCTGTGAAGTTAAATGATCCTGATCTAGATGATTAGTCATGAACATCTTACTAGGATGAGGGTTTTTGAACATCAAGCACATTATTTGTACTTACCCAGCTTTTTTGCCATACAGTATGCCTAAAAGTACAAAAAATGCAAGATCTCATTGAAGCTGCATCTCTTCAATAGATGTAACCATTAAAATATAATCAAAAACATCCCTCAGATGCAAGAAAAGTCTGTTTCTGTAGAGGGCATCCCACTTAAAAGGCTGTTTTTCTTGTCCTACTTCATTTGGTAAGTGCATTTAGAAGAGAATCTTAAATAATGACTTCAGAGTCTAGATAGATAAATATATGAAGAGGTGCGTCTTCATGCAGCCTGCCCTCAAAGTATTTGGAGCTTTAAAGGTCAAAGCCAGAATTTTGAATTGGGCTTCAAAATGGATTGGCAGCCAATATAGATCGCAACTTCCTGATGTAATATGGCCAGAAACCTCTTGGTGACTTAGGGTGACATACCCAGGAGTTATGCTAGTATAAATACTTCCTCTAATGTTGCACAATGATGTAACCCATGTGTCAGCGGCGGGCAGAGGTCAAGCAGACACAGGACAAGCGGCTGGGGGTGATAGCGTTTATTTACTGCCAGCAAACAAAGGGTTACAGTTCCCCCACAGGCAGGTCTGAACTCAAAGCAAACTGTCCCAGACAGACTCAAGTCACGCCTTAATACACAAGCAGGCTTCAATAGAAAACAAAGAAGGGTTACTTCACCCAAAACGCAGACAGGGTCCTTGGCTGGCAAGGTGGCTGGGCGCGGTCACTGGCGGGAGGGGCTGGAACTAGACGCAGGCGGGGGAGAACATGGAAGGCCGACAGTGGTTGCTCTGTGCCTCTCCCCGCCCCGCGGCTGCCCTAAATAGATCCCCAGGCCGGTGGCGACCAATCCAGCGCAGGGTCGCAGCTGAGAGCTCACAGCTGGGCTCACAGCTGGGAGCTCTCAGCCCGCAGCCACCTTTCCATCAACCGCCGAGACTGGCGGGTTGCTTCCTTGCTTTGCCGCCGCTGCCGGAACGTGGGGGGAGGGGCAGCAGACTCCTCTGGGTCGGAGCCGCAGGTGGGTGGAGCCCCAGGGCCGAGACCAGGACCCGCCTCCCCCAGCGAGCCTGCGCCCGCCTCACCCACCAGAGAGGGAACCAGATCGCCCCCAGTGCCACTAGCAGGACCGCTGGCGTCAGCAGCATCAGCAGCGGCCTCCACGGCGTCCGGGCCTTCCCCCTCGGCGGCGGCAGCCTCTGTGGCGGCCTCTGGGACGCCGGCAGGCTCAGCCACGCCTGGGCCCCTGACATCATGCTTCCTTGTTCAACCCTATCCCCTAGTTGTTCAATGGCAGTCAGATGGCACCCAGACGCGGTTTGATCACCAACCCAAACAGCCACTTATTGGTGCAGGGGGCTACACCTAAGGTACTGTATGGCTGCTGTTACATAGCAAGGAGGCAAAGGAGCAGCTGTTGCCCTCCCAGGTTTCCAACATAAGTACACTGGTAGCACATTATTCTCCACCACTGTTTGATAGAATCTGAGCCTATGATTGCATTGATCATTCTCAATCAGAAATGTAGTCACACTGTTCAGCAGTAATCCACAGGAGGAATCGTCAGAGCATGGTCTTCTTGCTGACTTCCAGAGGAGAGAGCAGAAGGTAAGCTGGGTCTGTGAAGACAACTTTGATAGGTGTTTTTGCAGGACTGTGGGGCTGAGTTTGTTTGCTTATTTCTCTGAGTTGTTTTTTTGTGTGTGTGTTTTGTGTGTGTGTGTGTGTTTTGTTTTGGTTTTTTTTGCTTGCGCTGGCCGTGTGCTCTCCCTGAGCTCATAGCCTATTGTCAGCTAATTGTTTGTTAGTTAGTCAGTTAACTGTCAATCAAACTAGGGAGAGTTAATCAAGCTAGCGGGAGGAGCCAGCTAGGGGAAGGAGGCTTTATTAGGAACTCCCAGCGGCGCGTGCCTACTTCATTCCTTCAAGTTCAACCATTCAAGTTTAGGAACAACCAATCCTTATAGCGACTGAACAAATTTAGGAAGAGTTCAACTGAGCTTGGGACTTAGCTGAGCAGACATAGCTTATACAGCTCAAATTAAGAAAGGAGGCCCAGTTTTTGTTTTTGTTTTCTTGTTCTATTCTCTGTATTATCAAGTATGGAAGGTGAGGGAGCTGCTGCTGTCACCTGTAGCACTTGTGGCATGTTCCTTTTCTTGCCACAAGATGTGGTCGGGTACACCTGCAGCAAGTGCAAGCTGGTCACCTTCTTAGAGGTCAAGGTGCGGCAGCTGGAGGCACAGGTTTCTAATCTTCGTTTTATTAGGGAAGGTGAGGACTTCTTAGATAGGGCAGAGAGGACCTTCCTGAAGACCGGATATGCGGAGGAGCTGCCTGATGAGGAAATCAGTGCCGTGAGCCAGGAAAGCGATGCTTGGAGGAATGTCACACGGAGAAGTAGAAGGGCTAGGAAGGAAACAGAGACTCTCAAACTACAGAATCGCTTCAACGTTCTTGGTGCTGTGAATGATGAGGAACACCAGAAGGAGGGAACACAACATCAGCAAGAAGGAATCCAACTTCGGCAACTGGAACTTCAACACCAACAGGACAGCATCCAACATCGGGAAGTCCAGCACTCCCGACCTCAACACAATGCCCAGGCAATCCTGGAAGAATCTGCTTGTCGAAGAACCCCGGACAGGCCTCAGAGGAGGCGAGTTCTGGTGGTTGGGGACTCCTTGCTCAGAGGAACCGAACCGGCAGTTTGCAAACCGGACAAGCTCAATCGAGAGGTCTGCTGTCTTCCTGGGGCCAGGATACACCACGTAACAGAGAGGCTAGCCAGGCTGGTCAAGCCCACTGACCGTAAGCCCCTCGTTTTGGTTCACGTTGGAACCAATGACACGGTGAAGCGCAGCTTTCACCACATCACAAAGGACTACGAGCTTATGGGGAGAAAGCTTAAGGACCTTGGTGCGCAGGTGGTCGTTTCATCAATCCTCCCTGTTCAAGGATATGGTGCACAAAGGGAAAGGACAATAGTAGAGGTCAACAGCTGGCTCCGCACATTTTGCCACCGCCAACAGTTTGGCTTTTTGGATCATGGCTTGAAATTCCAGGAACATGGGCTTCTGGCAAGGGATGGGCTGCACCTCACGAAACTTGGCAGGGACGTTTTTGCAAACAGTCTCACAAGGAGGATTAGGAGGGCTTTAAACTAAGTACAACTGGGGAGGGAGACAAGATTATTCAGGACAAGGACTCGGCAAGTGCGGGGGAAAAGGCCCAAATGATATTGGCCAAGTAGGAATAGCATCCAATTGTGGGAGGGGTGGAAAAAATGCTATGGGACTTGCAGGAAGGGCACGGGGACTTAAGTGTCTCTACACTAATGCACGGAGTATGGGAAACAAACAAGATGAATTTGAACTCCTAGTACAGCAAAATAAATATGATTTGATAGGCATCACTGAGACCTGGTGGGATGAGTCTCACGATTGGAAGGTAGGAATAGAGGGGTATAGCCTATTTTGTAGAAATAGACCAAATAAGAAAGGAGGAGGAGTAGCCTTATATGTCAAGGATGTTTTCACCTGTGAAGAGATCCATGACTTGAACACCGGAAGCCAGGTCGAGAGCATCTGGGTAAGAATTAAGGGAGCGAGAAACAATAGGGATATTATAGTGGGGGTTTACTACAGACCTCCAAGCCAGACTGAGGACCTCGATGGCGCTTTCGTAGACCAAATGACTGCACATTCAAAAAGGAGAGATACAGTAATAATGGGAGATTTCAACTACCCGGATATATGTTGGCAGTCAAACTCTGCAAAGGCGGAAAGGTCCAGCAAGTTTCTTGCTTGTCTTGCAGACAATTTCACGGTCCAGAAGGTGGAAGAGGCGACAAGGGGATCAAATATTCTGGATCTGATCCTGACCAACAGGGAAGACCTTGTTAGTGACGTAGAACTGGTTGGATCTTTAGGAGAGAGTGACCATGCCCTATTAGAATTTTGTATTCAGTGGGGAAGAGAAGGCAAGTGTAGCCAGGCATTTGTCTTAGATTTTAAAAAAGCAGACTTCTGTAAACTGAAGGAGCTGCTGGCTGAAATCCCATGGTCAAGAATAGTCAATGAGAAAGGAGTTCAGGATGCATGGGAGTTCTTTAAAAGGGAGGTACTGAAGGCACAGGCTAAAACTGTGCCATTAAGGAGGAAAAATGGAAGGCATCTGAACAAACCGGAATGGTTGACTAAAGAGCTCTCAGCTGA
Source organism: Iguana delicatissima (assembly GCA_948472985.1). Classification (NCBI taxonomy): domain Eukaryota; kingdom Metazoa; phylum Chordata; class Lepidosauria; order Squamata; family Iguanidae; genus Iguana; species Iguana delicatissima. The sequence goes on along the minus strand of CAOKZL010003699.1, from coordinate 36,210 downwards.
GCTAAGTATTAAGAAAAACATGTACAGGAAATGGAAGAAGGGGGAAATCACCAAAGAAGATTATAAGCAAGTAGCCAGGAGATGTAGGGAGAAGGTCAGAAAGGCTAAAGCACAGATCGAACTTAGGCTGGCCAGAGACATTAAAAACAATAAAAAGGGCTTTTTTAAATACGTCCGCAGCAAAAGGAAAAAGAAGGAGACGATAGGGTCACTACGCAAGGAAGATGGTGAATTAATAACAGGAGGAAGAAAAAAGGCAGAGCTCCTCAACACCTTCTTCGCCTCAGTTTTTTCCCAAAAGGATAAAACACGCAACCTGGCAGTTGGGGAGCAGGTGAGGAAGTGGGGGAAATGCAGCACAGAATAGATAGAGAGGTAGTACAGGAATACCTGGCCACACTGGATGAATTCAAGTCTCCAGGGCCAGATGAATTGCATCCTAGGATTTTAAAAGAACCAGCAGAGGTCATTGCGGAACCTCTTGCTATAATCTTTGAAAACTCTTGGCAGACCGGAGAAGTTCCGGCAGACTGGAGGAGGGCAAATGTTGTCCCCATCTTCAAGAAGGGAAAAAAAGAGGACCCAAATAATTATCGCCCAGTCAGCCTGACATCAGTACCTGGAAAGATCCTGGAGCGGATCATCAAACAGTCAGTTTCTAATTACTTAGAAAACAATGCCGTAATTACGAAAAGTCAACATGGATTTCTCAAAAATAGGTCATGCCAGACTAATCTTATCTCTTTTTATGATAGAGTTACTTGCTTGATAGATGAAGGGAATGCTGTGGACATAGTATATCTTGATTTCAGTAAGGCCTTTGACAAAGTTCCCCATGACATTCTTGCAAAGAAGCTAGTAAGATGTAGGCTGGAAAGGGCTACTGTCAGGTGGATTTGTAACTGGTTGACTGACCGTACCCAAAGGGTGGTCACCAATGGCAGATTCTCATCCTGGAGAGAAGTGACTAGCGGGGTGCCACAGGGTTCTGTCCTGGGCCCGGTGCTGTTCAATATCTTCATTAATGACTTGGATGAAGGAATAGAGAGCACGCTGATCAAATTTGCAGATGACACCAAATTGGGAGGGGTTGCTAATATGCCTGATGACAGGATCAAAATTCAAAAGGACCTGGACAGATTGGAGAGCTGGGCCAAGGCTAACAAAATGAATTTTAACAGAGAGAAATGTAAGGTCCTACACTTAGGCAGAAAAAATGGTATGCAGAAATATAGGATGGGGGACACGTGGCTGGCTAACAGTACGTGTGAAAGGGATCTAGGAGTCTTCATAGACCACAAGCTGAACATGAGTCAGCAGTGTGATGCGGCAGCCAAGAAGGCCAACGCAATTCTTGGTTGCATCAATAGGAGTATGGTGTCTAGATCGAGGGAGGTATTGGTACCACTTTATTCTGCATTGGTTAGACCTCATCTTGAATACTGTGTCCAGTTCTGGGCACCCCAATTCAAGAAGGATATGGATAAGCTGGAGCAGGTCCAGAGGAGGGCAACCAAAATGGTGAGGGGCCTGGAAGCCATGCCCTATGAGGACAGACTTAGAGAGCTGGGTATGTTTAGTCTGCAGAAGAGAAGGTTGAGAGGGGACATGATAGCCCTGTTTAAATATTTGAAGGGATGTCATGTCGAGGAGGGAGTGGGCTTGTTTTCTCCTGCTCTTGAGACCAGGACAAGGAGCAATGGATGCAAGCTGCAGGAGGGGAGATTCCGTCTGAACCTCAGGAGGAATTTCCTGACAGTCAGGGCTGTCCGGCAGTGGAATGTGCTGCCACAGAGTGTGGTGGAGTCTCCTTCTTTGGAGGTTTTTAAGCGGAGGCTGGATGGCCACTTGTCGGGAGTGCTTTGAGGGTTTTCCTGCATGGCAGGGGGTTGGACTGGATGGCCCTTGTGGTCTCTTCCAACTCTACATTTCTATGATTCTATGATTCTGGGTTGGAGTGGCACCATGTAGCTTTGAGAGCTGTGCTAAGAGACAAAGCACTGGATATATTAGAAGCTGATTTGAGACATTGGAAAGCAGCTGGAATGTTTCTGGAAGTGCGGGTGGATAGGATGAAATGGGGATGACATGATGCCCCACCATGTCACAGTAGCCACTTTGCAGAATTAGTACCACATAAACAATTTTCTTAACCTCCCAGAAATAAGATTTGACACTCAAGGAAGCTCTTCAGCCAATGGGAATAATTAATATTATCACCAATACTTCTGCAACATCTTCATGAGTGGGACATTTCATTTTTAATTTTTTAAAACAAATATTGAGGCCAATACAGTAGAACCGTGTAAAAAGAAAGAAAATGTGAGAGTTTTTAAACACGTGGGCAATTTTTTTCCTTCAATTTATATTGGCAAAACTAGCCTAGAGATAAAGTTTTGAATAAGTTCCAATTGTGGGAAATAAGAGTGTGTTTACCTTTTTGAAGATAAGCCTCAAGGTCACTGCTGCTGCTGGAGTAAAAAACAGGAAGTGAATTGGTGGTGAGCTTAGAATTACCTGAGTTTCACCTTCCTGAACAGTGGATGCTGAACTCTGGCTTGAGAGAACTGAATGGTGAAATGCACTCACCTCTAGTGATGGAGTGGAATAATTACAGCAGAAGTAATTAATTGAGTTTGACAGATGTCAAAATGTCTTCAGGAACAAAAAATAGATGCGGGCAGTAAATGTACAAAGAAGAATCCCAGTTGAGCAACCTGGAGATGTTGAATAAAATCAAATTATTTTAGAAGGAATGAAAAGAATGAAAGAGCATGTGAACCAGTTAAGAGTTGATAGGAATCAAATGAGAACAGATTTCAAATAGAATTTGAAAGTTGAACATAAAAACGTAAATTGGATAATAACAGAAGTGAAACAGATCAATGAGAAACAGAACAGAAGACACAGGCTTGGAAGAAGCAACTGAGAAATTATCTATGGACCAGAAGCAAAACTTAGATGCAGGAGCTTTACTTAGAATTATAGAATTGTAGAGTTGGAAGAGAACAAGGGCCATTGAGTCCAACCCCCTGCCATGAAGGAATACACCATCAAAGCATTCCTGACAGATGGCCCCCCAACCTGTTTAAAAAACCCCAAAGAAGGAGACTCTATCACACTTTGAGGCAGCATATTCCACTGTTGAACTGTTCTTATCGTAAGGCAGTTCTTCCTAATGTTTAGATGAAGTCACTTTTCCTGAAGTTTGAAGCCATTGCTCTATATCCTAGTCTCTAGAACAGCAGAAAACAGGCTTGCATCATCCTCTATATGACATCCCTTCAAATATTTAGACATTCTCTTCTCCAAGCTAAACATACCCAGCTTCCTAAGTTGCTTCTCATAAAGCATGGTTTCCCAGCTACCATTCTGCCATTTTGATTGCCCTTCTCTGGACATGGTCCAGCTTCCTTAACTGTGATACCCATAACTGGATACAGTATTCCAGGTGGGGTCTGAACAAAGCAGAATAGAGTGGTACTTTCATTTCCCTTGACGTAGACACTATATTCCTATTGATGTGGCCCAGAATTGTATTGTCTTTTTTAGCTACTGCATCACACTGCTGACTCATATTCAGATTGTGATCTACTCCTAGATCCTTTTCACATGTACTGTGGTCAAGCCAGCTGTTGCTCATCTTATATCTGTCCATTTCATTTTTTCTGCCCATGTGTAGTACTTGCACAACTTGTTGTTGAAATTCATTTTGTTAGTCTTGGTCCAGCTCTCTAATCTGTTAAGATCATTTTGAATTCTGAACCTGTCCTCTGGGGTGTTAGCTACCCCTCCTAATTTGGTGTCACCTGCAAATTTGATAAGAATGCCTTCTATTCCCTTGTCCAAATCATCGATAAAGGTGTTGAATAGCACTGGGCCCAGGACAAAACCATGTGGCACTACACTAGTTATTTCTCTGCAGGATGAAGAGCCATTGATGAGTGCCCTTTGGGTTTGGTCATTCAACCATTTACAAATCCACGTATCTCAAGGAAAGGGAAAAATTCCTCAGAATTAGAGGAATACCAAAGATACAAAATGTAGCATTTATGTAAGAGTGTCTGAAGCCTGGGCTGATTTTCCAGAAAACCAGAGAAAAGATTTTTGTTGGGAATTGGATAAAGTGTACAGACTAGATTCCTGGGTTGCCAGACCACCCCCACCAAAAAAAAAAAAAAAAAAACCCAAAAGATGTGATTGTTTATTTTGTGAGAAGCTAAAGAAAAGACCAAGTTCTTCAACAGCACTACGTAAATAAGACAGGTTATGGAAAAGATCTAATTTTTGAAGATATTCCAGCTGTAGTCTTCAGAAAAAGGAGGGAGTGTGCTTTTCTGATCAGTAAGTTGAAGCAACAAGGGGGTCACTTTTGATGGAGAAATCTGGAAGGGGTTATTTTTCCATTACAGACAAAGAAGATTTAATCCTGCACAAATATGGAAAAGACTTTAAGGGAGAAGCTGTAAGAGAGTGAGAAAGAAGAAAAGGTCTTTGATCAATGTTCTAAAGAGCAGTGGAGATGAAGAAGGGAAATGTTTTCAGGCTCAGGCACAAGTGGATGTGGATCTCACCATTACTTTTTGTATTGACTTTAGAAGCTCTTCATTTAGGTATAAGGCAAGAAGAAAGAGTCAAATGAGTAGTAATAAAAAAGCTGTTGGGAGTTACAGTTTCCCAGGGTGTTAGCTCTTTGGGGTAAATTCTATGAAAGCTAAAACTATTAGGAATCAGCCTTCTTTTGGCAGAGTAGCAGAAAAAGTATGTCCCAAGCAGGCTGCCAGACTACCTTTTGTCCTGAGATGGCTGATGAAGCTGCTCAACTGGCAGGAATAGATAAAATAAGTATTTTGTTTATGGAAGGATTCTTAAGTAAATTTAAGAAAGATTACAGTGATTCCATACTTGAGAGGTTATTGGTGAGAATTTCAGTTCTGGGTTTTGAAGACTAGTAGCTTTTATTAAGAAGCAGAAGTATGTACTTGATAATGCTGAAAAAATATATTTAGTATTTTACCTTATAACCACCAGTTGGGAGGCTAGAAGTCATGTGTTTATTCTTCTAGTCCTGTTTTAGATAAGTTTAGTTTTGTCTTTTGTCTTTTTAGATTAGGTAGATTTCTTCCCCTTTTATTAGTTGTTCTTTGCTTTAGGTAGTTGTGATGTGTGGGGTTTTTTTTTTTCCTGGAACCTTTTATTTGTTGGTTTATGTATCTAATCTTGGTGCTTAATAAACATATTTTTCAAAAAAGAAATAATCATAGCATGAATGTGTGTTGCAAGGTCCTCTCTGTCCAGGTAGGCAGTGGCAGCTGATGGTTTCCATATCATTGGGACAGTGAATTAATTGAATTAATTTACTCTGAACTTTAAGCAGATATTTAAGGTTCTGAGTCTGTTATGGGGAGAGGATTCAGCACTTTAGAAAACTGCTCAAGGTTTGGACTAAGACCCAGAGAAGATTCACTGTCCCACTGAAGGCACAGTTGCAGTTGTTATGTCAGTCTGAGCTTATAAAAGGCACTCACAGTCACTGAGTCAGAGTCTAGTGACAATGATGGATCCAAAAGAATCTCCCCAAACTATGATCCTGATACTTTATATTACTGGTTTCCAAATATGGATCCCCTGAATTTGTTGGGCTTCAACTCCCAAAAACCTCAGCCATGTATTAGTCAAGAATTAAGAGAGTATAATTGAGAGTTTGGGAGCCAAACTTTAAGATTTGGGGGTGAAGTGCACTTCAGAACAGTGAAGTGCCTTGTTACTTCTCCATTAATGATTATTTGCACTTTCTGTAAAGTATAAATTAATTTATTATTATTTAATAAAATTCTCTCCAAAGATTATATCCTCCAAAACTCTTAATAGAAATAGATAGATAGATAAATAAATAGAAAAGTCTAGTCTAATTTCATTAAAAAAAAATCAATATACCGTAGCTTGTTTTCCATTATGCTGTTGTAAATACAATGTCCAACACATTTCTAACATTATATCTTAGTTGTCTTTTAAGTAAAAGCCTGCACTGGTCCCAATGAATAAATTCCTCTAAAATGTTCTTCAGTTGTAAAATCATTATAAACAGCTTATAATCATTATTCAATAAATAATGAATTGAAAGACACTTTCTGTTCCAAAATTAGACTTGAAATCAGGATTGTAATGGATATAGAAAATAGTTTAATTAAATAGTAACTGGAGTTGGTCAGTGACCACTCATTCTCAATCACATCTTGTTTAGGAAGAGTATGGCCATTTCTGCACTACACTATTATAGTGCAATTATTCCCCTTTCAACATCATATGGAATCCGCATTTAGAATTCTCAGACAGAGAGATATTTGATCTCAGTAAACTACAAACCCCCAGAATTCCACAGGATGTTGGAAGTGGAATAATAGCAGTGTAGAGTGGAAATGGCCTGTGTTAGCATTTGGTCCTTATTTGTATTATCTTCATTTATTAGGAAGTAACTTTGTAAAACTCTTTCTGAAAATACCTGTTTAGGATCATGTTGGCCATGTTTCCGTTCCTTGATTTCTGGAACTGATTAACATTTTTCTATATATTCTCATAGTTTAAAGGCATCTGGAGGAAGTTGAACATTCTGATGCTGTGTTAAGACAGTCTCATCTACCTTGGTCTTTCTATTACTCTTTAATTATCCCACTCTGTTCACCCAAAAATGAAAATTGAGGTCTGGCTGTCTAAATTAGTGTTAACAGTTTTGTTGATCTGGACTTATCTATTAATTAATTCTAGGAACGAAAAGTAGCTTTTACCATTGACTGTGAATCTACTTCTAGTTCAGACAAAAAGAGATTTCAGCTTCTGTTTGCCAGCCTACTTCAAGATGGCAGCTTTCATCTGTGGGCAATTTACTGGAAGGATTGCCGCTCTAGTAGCTACACCTAACAGAGCTTTATCTGCAGTAGCACTTAATCTGTGGAATTCAGTGTTTAAAATGGCTCTTTTAACTGTTTCAAAACTGGGTTCTGGGATTGTGTTTAGATTGCTTTTAGAATTTTTTTAAAGAGCATTTTAATGTGTTTTTCAAAATGTTTTTATTTCTGTATTGTTCTAATTGATTTTTATTTGCTCATTGCCTTGGGAGCCCTTTGTGATGATACAGAAATAAATGTATGTATGTATGTATGTTCCTTTTCAGATCTTCAGATCTTCAGAGGCCTCTCTGAGTGCTTCTATTAATGAGTGAGCTTCAGTGGGTTGCAACCATTCTGGGTGGTACCTCAGCTCTCGAACATCTGTCTCAGAAAAACTTGCCTGGTGCCTACTTTGCTATCCACAAATACCTTTTTGTTTTCCCAGATAATCTGTTTTCCCATATAATTCCCATCCTAGGTAATCACTGTTGTTAATTGATGTCAAGTTGACTTCAATTTATGGTGACCCTGTGGATGAGCGACGTCCAGCTCTCCCTATCACCAACTACCCTGTTCAGGACTTACAGATTCAGGGACATGTCTTCCTTGATTGAGTCTGTCCTTCCTTAATGTGGCCTTCCTTTTTTCCTACTGCCTTCTCCCTTACCAAGCATCATTATCTTTACTAGCGAGTCATGTCTTCTCATGATATGGCCAGAATATGAGAGCCTCAGTTTAGTCTTTTTGGCTTCTAGGGAGAATTCAGTTCTGATTTGCTCTAGGATCTTCAGGTTTTTTTGTTTGTTTTTTTGACAGTCTATAGATTCTATAGAATTCTTCTACAGCACCACAAGATGAATGATGAATGAATTGATTTTCTTCCTATCAGCTTTCTTCACTGTTCAGCCTTGCCTGATCCTCTTGCCAACTGGAAACCATTCTGTTTTTCTGTATCCTGTCCTAACAGTAACCTTTGATCTTGCATTCAAGTTATGCATAAGGACAGACAGTAAGAAGATAGAGAGGCTCCTGCTGCTAGCCAGCAGATGGGTTGCTGGGTGGGGAGGATGGGTTATGTTATGTTATGTTTTAATTGTTTTTAATATATTTGATGTATTGTTTAATTGCTTTGATAAATTTGATGTGTTGTTGTGGTGCTGCCTCGATCTGTTGGGAGAGGCGGGATATAAATAAATCAGTCAATCAATCAATCAATCAATCAATCATTCAGTCAATCTGGCTCTTCAGCAAAAACCTTTCTGACATGGGAGACCCTACCAGCACTGCTGCCATCAGCATAGCCTCTTTACTCACAGGAGTATGCAATCCCCCACCAAGGAAAGGTAATGCCATTGCTGGCTCCTAGATAACAGCTACTTTTAAAACCTAGGATTTGATTTCACACTGATTCTATACTGATGCTTTTTTATTACTGTTGAATTTTGAGTCTCTGTAGTAAGCAAGTATTCTTCACTCATGTGTAAACTGCTTCACATTGCCCAAGGTTTATGCTGACAGGCAAACAGGTTCCAGGATCATGTAAGAATAGAGGAGGACTCAGAAGGCTTAGCCATACATTCCTCTATGTTAAAGATTGTAAAAATGCCTCTTGTGGATCATCCAGTCTCTTTGCTCTTCAAACCCACAGGATGTGATCTGCTTCAACCCACCCAGGGTTCATAGGGAAATGAGGAGGAGCTGTCTCTTCTGTGCCTTACTGAATGCAGAGTAACACGCCAGCCACTGCTAAACATGTGAAGCCCCCTGGTGCTTCATATTTGCATCTAGTAGCTGGTTCAGGGCACTCAGCATTCTCAAGATTCTTGCAAGAGCAAACTGGGTGCTGGGAGGCTGGAGAGGAGAATGATGCTTAATAAGTTCATGAAAAGAACAAAAGGGTCTCACACTCTTGAGGGCAGGCAGAATATTCAGTGTACCCAGGACACATAAGAGCAGCCATTCCCATCAAAGGACAGATAGCAGGAAGAAGGGAGAGAGCTCTTCCAGTTGCTTGTGGAGATGCTGTTCACATGCAGAGGAAGAGATGGATTATTACCAAATGCTTCTTGTTATTGTTACTGTATTCATGAATAAGTCTTTTGAGCTTGCTGGAGGTGGTGCTAAAATGTATTTTCTGCTCCACATGCATTCCAAATTCTCATCCATGTCTCATTTGTAGCTCATAAGAATGTCGTTAAGCATTACAAATAGATATTGCTGCAGTAACTGCTTAAGAGCCAATATATCTTTATTAAAAGCCAACATATCTTTCAGGGATGAAATGCAGCTTTTCTCCCCCTCCCCAAGAACTTAGCTGTGTCCCAGCACACTATTGGCAGCAAATATTCTGTCTGTATAAATCTTTGAAGGCCTAACGCATGCTGTTGGAACACCGTGAAGTGTTCTTGTCCTGATTCTGTCCTTTCTCTTTGCTCATCTTTTGTTTTCCTGCTGGCAGCCTCTCTCCTGCACTCATTTCTCTGCCTTCCTTCTTTAACCTCATTGTGTTGCCTGGCTGGCTATTGTACCAAATCTCCCTGGTTGCAGGAGCTGCCACTACAGAATGTTTGTGCTGACGCCCAGCAGTGTGTCTTGCATTCCAAGCCAGCATTACTGTCCCACCACGCTTACGCACACACGCACACAGACACTCTTGGGACACTTTCTCAGTAGTGTTCTCAAGTACTGCAGATTCTCACACTCATTTTAATACTGACGTTTAATTATGACTGACATCACTGACAAAGAATTCAATAGAATAATGTATCACAAACAACACACACACAGACAGAGAAGCAGGAAACAGAATTGTAGTATACAGAAAGCAGACTATTCTGTTTATATGGCCTAATTAAATTAGACTACGATATGATTCATTGTATATTTAGACTGCAAATGTTAATGTGCTATTCCTAAGCAGTAATATCCTGGGAGCCATGGAGGGCTGTATTCAGCAAAGAAAGCAGGCTATCAGTCTATTTGACAGTGGGTTGTAGATGCCAACAGACATTTGGATGAAAATATGAATTTGCTTCACTTCAACTGATATCAAAATCACAGTAGTTTACACCAACCATAATTTGGTCATTCAAACAGTCCTGGGGCTTCAAATAGATGAAAATGAAGTCATGGGTAGAGATGCTTGTCTCCTTTTTCTTGTTTTGCCTCAGTTTTCTAAGGGTAAAACTTCACTCCAGCTTCCATGGAGCAGTAGCATCTGAAGCTGGAGTGTTGTAACTATAGTCCTCCCTCCATATTCGCTAGGGTTAGGGGTACAGGGCCCCTGTGAAAGTGGAAAAACTGTGAATAACTCTAGGCCCTCCCAAACCATATTTAACACACAAAAAAGTATGATTGTTACCCTGACTTCTGGAGGTCCTGGGGGACACCAGATTTGCTTCAAAAATACAAAGATTGGAGAAATTAGCAGAGCACTGCTTAGAAAAGCAGAGGGCAGGGCAACGCAGTGAGATCTTAGACCCTGTGTCTACGGAGTCAGACCACATGAGAGCCAGGCCAAATGTCTAATTACCAGTAGTTGATTTAGCAGAATTGGCAAAATATGCACACACATACACAGAACGAAGCAGTCACTCACACAAGTGCATGAGGGCTAATGAATCAGAAAGATATGAAGATCGGGAAAAGCAGAGGGAAAGAGAGTGGTTTGTACTGCACCTGATCCTGTAGTCTGTGGCTCAGGAAGAAGCAAGGCGAAGGTGGTTCAGCAGAGGAAGAATGCAGAGGGGAGCTCTCGACTAGCAGAATGCCAGGGCACTAGTCAAGTGTGGGAGTTCTCCAAAGAGAGTCCCAAAAGGGGACTCAATTATAGGGCAAAACGTGCCTCGGAGGCAGACCCTTTCCCGAGAAAGGACATTGCCCGAATTATGCAAATAGACCTCATATTTGTATTTCTCACTGACACAAGCATTAATCTCATCAGGAGGACATGTAGTCCCCTCAAGGTGTCGTTGTTGATGGTCCATTGTGGGTTTGTGCGTGCCTTTCAAGGTTTTGCTCTTGGAGACGTGACTGGAGGAACATTGGTCTGACCTTGCTAGTGCTGCTTCGGTTTTAGACCTGGATGTCTATGTTCCTGTCTGGTCAACCTCTGGCTTAATAACTTTGGATATTAAATATTATACTGCCCCGGGACTGGGTCTGCCAGAAGGGGTTACATGATCACTATATTCAATCCACTGTGGATTCCTTTGAGGCATCAGGGTTCCCTCACAAGGCAGAAAAGGGTGGCTGGTGGAGCTTACTGCCACCTCTACTACTGCCCCACTCCATTTTTAATAGGGACTTAACAGTTCTCATTCACAGTTTCTCAGTCTGATGAAGCTTGTAGTCCCTATTAAAAATGGCATAGAGAGGCAGCAGTGGTGACAGGAAATAATCTGTGAATAATCAAATCTGCAAAAGTGAAACCTGCAAATGTGGAGGGCTGACTGTATTGTCTGTTTATTCATACTTTGTATCAAGTTAACTCCCACAGCAGATTTCCCAGGACACAGCAGATCTCCCAGGACACCTTCCCCATGTACACTGCTTTCCTATTGTGACATTCTGGATCCTCATAATGAAGCACTGAGCACTTGGCTGCTCTCCTAATATGGCATTTGCTACAGCAGGAGAGGGACAGCAAAGCTCTCTGGAATGCTAGTCAGTCTGATGCCTTGTTTGAAGGACTCTTTGGGAAGGCATAAGATGGATGGCTCCAACAAGAAAGCAGCTACTGGGGCTTTTTTGCATTGCAAGCAATCTTCTTCTTCGTAACATAGCATAGCATAGAAGTGTTCTGCACAGCACAGTCAGCTTCCCAACAATGCTCAAGTCCATGGAAGGATGTCACTAGATCTGGTCTATGAGCCCTCTGGTGAACTGCTGCACTGGTCATTTTCTTGTAGCAGGAGAGAACTTGATGGGGCTTTCCAGAGAGCTCACCCAATGTCTCAGAGCTCAAATGCTCTGAGAGTTCCCCCAAGTGAGGCACTGAATGGGCAGCTGCTTTCCTGCTGAGGCATTTGCCATTGTAGGAGATGAGCCAGGACAGCTCTGCTACACCTGCCAGTCTAATACCCTGCTTGGAGGAATTTATAGAGCAAGGCAGCAGGTGTGTAGCTGCAAAGAATTAGCAGCCAGTGATGTTTTCTGAGGTATTTGCTTGCCTTTATGCTAGAAAATGGGCAACTGGAGAAAGCTAGGAGACTGTATTAACCTTCCCATGACCTTGCAGGTCCACATCTCTCCACCACACTCTTTGTAAAACAAAACCTTTTTTTTTGCCCATAAATGCTCCCCAGCACCCTTTAGTAAGTGTGAATTTTTAGCTGCTCTCTACACACCCCTTTAGGCCCAGGAGAAACCCTTTTTCACAACTGTAATTGAGCAGAAGTAATTTCATATTCACTTCCTGTTCTCAGAAAAGGCCTCTCTCTAAAATGTCCCATGGAGCCAAAATATGTAAAAAATCCCCTGGTCACCCCACAGAGTATTTGGGGGCAAAAAAATAGGGAAAAAAACTTTTTGGAGGGTACATATGGCCTGTGGGCTGCCTGTCGGCTGCACTTTGCCCATTTCTGCTCTAAGAAATCCTCAGAATGAAGCAGAAAACTGCAGACAGCCCTGCCTGTGGTGATGGTTGAATGATTCCTGGTCTTTCCAAAGCCACTTCCCGTGGCAAGAGTACAGCCACTTCCCACGGCAAGAGAATCTACTAGGGCTTGGTTCCAGGATCGCCTGTGGATACCAAAATTAATGGATGCTCAAGTCCCATTATGTACAATTGTGCAGTAAAATGGCATGCCTTACATAAAATGGTGAAATCAAAGTTTGCTTCTTGGATTTTTTTTTTTTGAATGATTGAATCCATGGACTCTGTATGGGGGATCGACTGCCTTGTCCTACCTCATGTGATGGCTAGCCCTGTGCTTATTTATGTAAATCAACTTTAATTTACAAAAATGATTGAACATTTCAGATTTTCCATGAACCTCTCCCATATTTTCTCTCTTCTATCACATTATGAGTCAGCTTAGACATATGGACAAGTTCCTGTCTATCTACCGATTATTTATTGATTTGTTGTTGTTGTGTGCCTTCAAATAATTTCTGGCTTACAGCAATCTATCACAGGATTTTTTATATTTTTTTTGGCAGGATTTGTTCAGAGGAGGCTTGCCCTTGCCCTCCTCTGAGGTGGAGAGAATGAGTCTTTGCCCCAAGTCACCCAGTGGGTTTCCATATCCAAGTTTCTCGACCCTGGTCTCCAGAGCTGGAGTCCAATCCTCAAACCACTGCTCTACTCTAGCTCTTTTTATGGATTTATCTTTGATTTTTATTGCAGTCTACAGTTCTGGCCATAACAATTCTAGCAACAGAAGTCATATATGCTGAATTCTTTCTGATGCTGATGTGCAAATCTATAATGCAAACGGTTCATATCATTTTATTTATTTATATATTTGTTTATCCAGGATTTGATTGATTTGATTGTTCTCTGAGTCAATGTAGTAATCTCAGGGGACTACACATGGGCCTATGGCCCTGGAGACCAGTGTTCAATTCCCCTCTCAGTCATAGAAACCCACTAGGTGACTTTAGGTGCATCACACTCTCAGTCCCAGAAAACCCCACAATAGGTTCGCCTTAGGGTCACTGTAAGTCAGAAATGACTTGAAGGCACACAATAATTCTCAGTGGAATTGAAATTGTGTTACAGTGATGTATGAAGAGTGGAAGCACTAGTTCAGCGTGCATCCAAGCACATGATGTTTTCAAGTAGAAATGTGATATCTCATTCAATGAAAACTTCCTGCCTTTGCAGGGATACTCCCAGGAATGGTATCTTACTCAGTTCTAGTCCCCTGCCAAGGGATATTAGCTCTGAGGAGGAGGAAGAGGAAGAGGAGGAGGAAGAAGAGGAGGAGGCGGGAGAGAAAGGTGTTAAGAAAATACAAGTGAAATCTAATTACAACAGAGAACTTTGTATTTGGGGTCAATAGGATAGATTGGTATAATTTCATTGTTTCTATTCCCCCTCAAAGCAATCAGAATTCGTCAAATCCAGTTGTAACACATGATCACCTTGAACTGAAGGGTCTTCATACAAATGCAAATTTTCAGAGATTCCAATGAATTCTTGGAAACTGATCTTTTTAGATAGTGCTGAGATACTGAATGCAATTGGCCAATCAGATAGATTAAAGGAAGCACAGGAAAAAAATATACCCAAAGTGTAGATAACTCTTAAAGTAATGAAATTTAATGATAAGAATATGGGGACAGAGAAAAAAACACAGTTTGTAATTTAAAAAGAACTCTGGATAGACTTTAAATTATGTCATTCAACATGAATGGCTTGGGTTTTATGACAAACCAGTATAGGATTTTGCAAACCAAAATTCTGGTATAATCTTTTTTTCAGATCAAACAAAGCAAACATTTTTTGCAGGTTTTGTTACACTGCAGCAGCCTTAAAGAGGATAAAGTTTTTATGATAGCTACATGGAGCCTCCATTTTCAGAGGCAGTATCTTTTGTGAGTACCAAATGCAGAGGGCAAACAGCAGGTCTCCACCTTCTTCCTTTCACTTCCAAAACAACTGGCTACATGCCTTTGGAAATTAAATGTCAGATTGAGATGAACCCTGGTCTTATACAGCAAAGCAGTTCTTATCTTCTTGTTATATGTGCTTTTCAACATATTCTAAGAAATATCAGATGTTGTCAAAGAGAGAGAATGATAACAGGGTTCCAATAAATTATTTTTATTGCTGTATCTTTTCTCTTTGTCTCTCTGGTTACCTACAACATTATTATATATAAACTTTAATACTATAAATTAAAGTCACACATTTAATTGTTTAATAGTCTCTGCATCTAATCTGATGTTTTAACATTTTAAATATCTTTGTAAATAAAAAAACAATAATATCACAAAAAAAAAGTAAGAACCTTGGAAATCATGATGAATCATCAAAAAGCACCAGCTCTTTATGGACTGAGGTTTTTAAGGCACATTATTACAATATATACATATATTCAGCTCTTCCTGCATATAATTCTGATTTGTCCATAACCTGTATTTGTATTTCAACAATCATAACATTCATTTGAATTGGTACTACATCTGAGTTTGTAATACATATGTGGCTGTGTGTGCATGTATATTCATACACATGCACCTGTGACATGAACTCAACAGGTTAAGAGTGCAAACTAGCAAAAGGTACAGAAGATATATAATTTAATATATTGTCTTTACACAAATTGAAGACATTGGTTCCATATTAAATGAAAGCAATTTATCAGTGGGCCTGAATATTCACTTTTTATGTGTCTGATTCACAAGAATGAATACCTTAAAAGATTTAGTCAACTTTTCTCAGTCCCATAAATGATTGTTATGAACATTCACCAAAGCAGTCAAAACTAAGCACCTCAGTGCTGCAGTTTTCAATGGAATTGTTAAAAATGTGCTCATGTTTTCCCACTGAAACCAGTAGGACTTTAGTACCACAGCGCTATGCATCTTTACTCAGAGATCAATCTTACTGAATTTAATGGGCATGTTTCCAGGCAAGTTGTTTTATCTGCAGTCAGAAATGCTTAACTTTCACCTGGCTATTCCCTCATTTTGATGGACCCAAACTTTCTACTGCTTCATACCTTGCAGACTTTTGTTCTTCACAAGTCATTTATTCTTTCTGGATTTAACAGCAGCTTAAAGCCAATTTTCACAGCTATAAAGATCAAATAAAAATTGCACCATAGCAATCCCTTTAAAAACATAATAAACACAGAGGTTACAGAAATGTTTACTTCCCAGTACCTACAATTTTGTCTTTCAACAGTTATGCTTTACAGAGTACACTTCTTTCCTAATCAAGACAAAGATCTTTGTAACAGTTATTCGTGCATAAAGTAAACGTGAGTTCTAAGGAAACAGCAATAAGCAATAAGAAATCTAAGGGTATGTCTTTACCATCATGTAAGTGGAGTATTAAGTGTTAGTTTCCATGTATGAATGCATATCCAGAGATTAAATACTGCAGATGGAATATTTGTTGTGCTGCAAGCCATTGCCTTAAATGCTGTGATTTTCTTTTCAGTTAAGTGAGTATACCTAGTCATCTAGGTGCATGTTATCAAATTGTATGTTGTGCAGTAAATATTCTTTGTAATGAGAGAATACAGTGTTTCCCATTAAGCTCATATTCTAGGATGTCTTAGCAAGCAAGGACAATTTTAAAATGCAGCATGGGTGTCCAATTTTTACTGTCGTCCATCAACATCTGGACATCTACAGGTTCCCTACCATTCCCCTAAATCACAATCAGTTTAAGAATGACAATAAGAAATGGAATTCTGAAATGTCAAACACAGACACTAGATATCCAAATTATTAGTGTACAGTAATATAAAGCATAAGTGACCTGAGTTTTCATGGCACTTAAATGAACCATCATACACAAAAGAGAATAGTATACAAAGAAATAATGTTGCAAAAATATTTACTAATTTTAATAAAAACTTTAAGGCTTCCATCCTATATGCACTCATCTGCAATTAAGTCCCTTTGAAATCAGTGTGAAAAGTTTTCGAGTAGACATGCACATGTCTACTCTATGGTTCATCATTAATACCAGTTGTGTCTATTTTTTCCCATCTGAGATTATATGGAGTAGAACAGGTTATTAAGAATAGAAAACTTGGTACTCTGTGCATGAAAATTATACAAAGCAGGACAGTCCCACCTGCCATGATGAAGAATTCTGATGCCAGAGCCTCTAACATATCTGAAGTCTGCCAGTAAGCAAGGCAGGTATGAGGAAGGAATCTCATTTCCATTGATTTCATTCTCTGCACCCATTTCTTTCCTTGTTCTGCCCAGATTTCATCCCATGAAACCAAGTGTGGGCATCGACTGGCAGACATTTGGGGAGGGCCAGAATTTCTGTGGATTCTGTGATTCTCCAGATTCACCTGACAGGCCTTTTGACCCTTTCTGACAAACCTCCTTTATCACCACCCTTTTAATGTTGGAGAGAAACCACCATAGATGTTTCCAGGGTGACCGGCATGTGTGTGGGAAGTTGTGAACCACACCTTGAAAGGTATTATCCAATACATGCTATAGACCTGAAAAAGCTTTCCAGGGACAATAGAAGTGATTTCCAATCTTAGAATCAGAATCTTAAGAGTAGATGGGACCATGCAAGAATATACAATTAAAGCACTCCTGAAATATACCCATTTAACCTGTTTAAAGGCCTCCAAAGAAGGAAAGTCCACCATTCACCTTGTTCACACTTTGAAAGTAAGTCTCATTGAACTTAGAAAGGCTCACTTCTTAAGAGACATTTATAGGATTGCAAAGTCTATATGTTTTTAAGCATTCTTTAATTCCCTGCAATATTGATTGTAGAAAATAGAGAATTAAAACCACATAGTGTGATTAGCTATATATATAGTGTTTAACAGTAAGAAAATATATCTTTAGATTTCACAGTTGATACAAAAGGCACTAATCTATTTTACCCAGAACAGATTTCCACATATCTTTTTAATATTTACAATGGAAATATGACATAATAAGAAAATATTAAAATATTGGGGTCTCCAGACCTAGAACTAGGTCTGCAGGGTCTGAGGCTAAGATGTAGCCTAGAAAGTTATTGTGGAGGCTGTCTGAGTGTCCTGGACATGAAACCTGCTTACCTATGCAGAACCCATGTAGGATGACATCTCTTGGTCTAGGGAGTAGAAGTCTTCTTCCTTTGCTAGATCAAGACAGCAGTATCTTCTCAGCTGAGAACAGGAGAGTACATCTCTGAATCTAGATTTCAGCATGAATGCCTGTACCCTGACCTGGTCCTCAGAAAAACAGCACAACCAGCCTAACTTTCTTCTTTGAAAACTTTCCTATCACATATAGCTAAGAATATGAGTTTTAAAACTGAACCAATCAAACAAACAACAAGATACTGAATTCCCTTGGTACTCCATCACTGTGAAATGGAGACAGCTACATATCCATCTGAATGTCAAGTTCAGTATTTTTAAAAATGTGTTCCACAAAAGGTTGCAGCATTTAAATACTTTCTCTCTCAAACTTGGTATACTTTATTCACTCACTCTTTTTTTGTTCATCAGAGATTCAGGTCAAAAAGTCTCACAGATGAGTTTCTTCCTGTTCCCAAGGATGTGGAGGTATGTGAAAAGAAGCTGGAAGAGATGCTATCTTTTGAAGTTTAGGATGTTGCACAGGTCTTGGTCTATGGAATGAACGTCGACTCTGCACTCGCCTTGCCGTTGCTGATCTTTGGTGAGCTTGAACAGTAAGTGGCCATTTTTTATCTTGGGTGTTCCAAAAAATAGAGTCCATTACACCTCCAGGCTCAGGAACAGGATGGACAAACTGTGGTCTCACTGGGTCATAGCTACTGTCAGTAGTGTAATTTGTATTTAAATGTGTTTGATCATCTGTACTGAAGACTGTTTGCCACTGGAGGTCAGGTAGTTCCTGATGAGAATGAGTCAAGAACTCAGAATACTCCCTGTGTTCCAAGGGTGTGTAGTCTTGTTGCCACATTGAGCCTAAGTTGTGGTGTTTATCTGACAAAGAAGCATCTGGTTTTGTTTGTTCATATTGCCAAGGAGGGAGCATTTCATCAGAAGAATATCCTGAAAGCAATGCACCAAGTTCTGGGTCACCTGTGGAAGGAAAAAAGTCAGAATACAGCTTCCTTTAGACAAAGATCAACAATAGCAGGGGATTCTTCTAAAGAACATTTTCTACACTGGTCCCTTGGTTACTGCAGTTCTTATTAAACAACACTGCTTTTAATAGAAGGAAACTTCTAGATCTATTTAGTGAAGGTAACATACTATCAGAGGCCAGAGATTGCAGATAAACAGCTCTGTATTTCTTATATTGTAGCACCACCACATGGACTTAACTAGTTTTGCCCAAATATAAATTCAAACACATTCATCTACATATGCATTTGAGACAATCCAATCCACCCAAGAGGTCAGCACTAATGTACTAATAATTCCCATGGGCTCAATATTACTCTGTCAGTCCCTCTCTTATGCCTGTGTGTGTATACATATAGCAGAGGGCTCTGGGGAAATAGGGAGTCTCTATCCCCTTTTGTTAAAACCATGCAACCTTCTCTCTTGATTTGATACAAATTATGCATGGTCCCACAGACTGAATAAATTGTACTAACTGGAACAGAAGATATAAAACTGAGATTGAGAAGATGCAGACATCTTTCCTGTGGTGGTCTGTGATTGCTTTATACCAAGTGGGAAATTATGGCCTTCTCTTGCATCTCTAGGAACTCTCTGTGTATGGATTTTGATGCTTTCACAGACTAGGTCATTGGCTAATTTTTAAATAGATTTATATAAAGCAAAAAAAGTTTTACTTATTGTTTACATTTTTAAAATACATTCTGGGGACAAACATTTATCTTCTGATAAGCTATAGTGCAGTAGGAGGTTTGTAAGAAAACAACAGGCCTTTGGGAAATATATTCTGAGGGCTGTACATTCTAAGACACCATATGCCTCTGTGCCACCCACCTACCATGTACTTCATCACATACATAAAATGTATCAATTCCCGAAACAGTTCGTTCATCATTCCCAAAGTATTTCCCATGAAAGGTAGTTCAGGAGGAAGAAAAGAAAGAACAGAAGTCACCTTCCAGGAAAAGAGAAACTAGCATCAAAGATGACAACAGTGGTCCTTTTCTGCCATGTGATATTATCCTTGTCAAATTGGAATAGCACAATGGTGGGGCTCCTTATAATGAAAGTGTGTTGTTGTGACCACAAGACCTAGTGTATCCGATACTTTTATACCCTAAATTTTTAGTTGAGGGATAATCCTTGTAACTTATTTTAGGAAAACTTTCAGGAAGATCAAATCAGGACAAGTTAATAATGCCATTATCCCATAAAAATTAAATTGTAATATGCCAAATGGCAAGGTTTATTGCTCTGGTTATTAAATTTGACATAAAATTAAAACCTACAATGTCTGTGACAAAAAAAATTTATAGAAAGAAATACTTCACTTTGGGTTTTCTGTTATTAGATACAGAATGATTTTTTTTTGTTAAATTTATATTTTTTTTTACCGTTTTAATATATTTTTTTAATGTACTGCATACAGATATGTGTTTTAACTTGCTACGGATATTTTATATCATGTTTTGTTGTAGTGTAATATTGTTTTGCTAAGGTCTTGTACTAAAGGAAAAAATTTGAAATTGGACAGAACTGAATTTGCTTAAAAAATGAATTCTGAGGTTAATGGCAAAGGTGATAGGGAAGATTAAAAAGTAGGGAAGTACTATAAAAAATGGACTAACATTTTAGGGAAATATTAGAATAACTGAATCAAACCCAAAGTGCAAAGGGGAGGAAGATAAAACCAATCAGACTCTCGTTTTTTAGGGTGCAAGAACATATAAACTCACAATTTGGCTTTCCAAGTACAAGATGTTAAAAAAGAGCAGGGAGGAAAATAACACCAAAGAAACCTAAGAATGAGGAAAAGACCATTTGCAAGTTGATTAAAGATTAGATAGAAAGAAATTGATTGAAAAAATAGGGACAACAGTCATGTTAAAAATATTACATGTGTGTTGACTCTGGGAGGAAAGTTCTAGGTCGTTCTTCTGGGCCATCTACTTGCAAAAAGGAATCTACGGATCTATTGCTGAGTCGGATGGGGGCAAGCCGTTGGAAGTTGTTTGGAGAATAGGGTATCTGTACCCGGGCCCTTTGGGATGGCACCACCATCTCTTCAGAAGATAGCCAAGGTGAAAACCTCATGATGGCATTTGATTCAACATCAGCTGAAAATACTGGATTATCAATGCCTATAAAAGTCCATGAATGACAATTTAGTTAAGTTAACAATGAATAAGGTCAGTGGCAGATGACATTCTCCACGCTGAAAATGGCTAGGAAAAAAAAACAGAATTATGTTGGGCTGTTGGCAGAGGTGGTTCATCTTTTTGTAGAAGGCTCTCAACAACAAAAAAAACAAAACAAAATGAAAACTCGGTTGCAATGGTGGCTCTACACTACAAGAATAGAAAAATCAAGACATGCCCAAATAAGGTGACAGCTTCACAAACTGAGGTTTCTCTAATTGAAAAGACAGAAACTTCCAGTTTACTCCCCACACCCCTGCTGCTGGACAGCAATATATCTGTTGTGATGGAAGCTAGTAAGTATACTTTTCATTGTGAGTCTCATTCACGGGATTCTGAGAACAGACCACATTTGTATCAGCAAAACAGAATGTTACAACAAATTTTGTCATCTGTCTTAAAAATCACATCAACTCATTTTTTTCTTGAGTACCATGAAGCATTTCTTCACTATCCAGCATAAGACGATGAATATTTCAATGAATATTGAAAAACAGTTGTGGTCAGTACTGAGTATTAAATGGTAATAGTCTCAATCAAATGACAGTCCTATTTAGAATAGATCCACTGACCTGAGTGGAACATGTTAGTCACAACATATCCCATTGAACTTAGTGGGTTTTCTCTAGATAGGACTAATGTTGGATTTAGCCTAAAGTCTCTGTTTTGCAATTTTATGTTGAAATTCTGGTCCTCCAGGAACTGGAATGGTGAAATTTATAGTATTGCAAACCAGGCTCAATGTATGTAGCATGTTTCATAGGGATTTAAGTTCTGCATCTGTCCTTGAATTTTATTTCAAATATAAGAAACTACCATATTTACTCGGCTTTGCCTGGGATTTTATTTTCTCATAGGTAACACTTGTTAGAAAGACCTTAGGAATTATCTTATCTTTCTTTAGAAATTAGATGCATTGAAATACACAGATTTGACTTCCTGTGTCTCTAATTCCCCAGACTGCCTTGTCTAGTACCTGTAACTTTTCCCCATATTCCCCAATCCAGTCTGTATTCAGAGTTGTTAACATACAGAGAGGTTGGGTTTCTGAGTGAGTACACTGGACTTCTTGCTGCTAGGCCTCACCTCCATAGCAACCACATTGAGGACCAAGAGCTTTCTGGCTGAGAATTCTAAAGGTCCCTCCCTAAACTGCCAACCCTATGATTCCATGGAATCTTCACAGGCAGACAATCATCTGAGGTCTTCTCACTTGACACAGCCAATCATATGAGGTCTTCGCCTACCTGACGTAGACAAACTCACAAACTTTGACTTCTATATATTAGATTAACCAGATGTTGTGCTTGCATGAATTCTAATTTCAGCACCTGTTATGAAGTCACCTTCAGCACGCAAATAATATATTCTTAATCAAAGGTTAGAGAAAAACTCTGCACAGTGGCTCTTCACACATCTGCATTTTTATTGATAGTTTGGCCAAAGAATCCTGTTTTATTCCAGAAAATGGCAGCTGTGATGGCTGGAACCTCGCAATGGCTGCTGAGGTTAGGATCTAATTTTACATATGGTTCTTTCATTAATTAAATTTAAGTGAACTGCTTTCTGTAACTGCCAATGAATTCCTTACATAAGTTATACATTACATAGCTTACCACCTCTAGAACTTGTTGCTATTGAAATTACATTTTTAAAAGATTAGTGAACTACTTTACTTCTTCCTTTTTTAAACAATCCATTTTAAAAAGGCATAATTCAAAATATGAAACACCACCTTAAAAATGTCTCAAAACCATTATCAGTGGCCAAAAAAGTAACAAAATGTAACCAGTAAAAATTGCTTGTTATGTGGAAAAGATAATGATGTTACTCGTTACACATTACTGCCATGCTCTGATGCTGGAAAATTACAAGCTTACTTCCAAATGTTTAAATTGGCCAATGAAGAACTCTGGAAGAGGCAATACCCAGTCCTGAAGCATTCTTACTCCCAAAATCAGGAGCCAATTAGATTTATCCTCTGGTTACTCCTTCGCCATTTCTGCATGGCATCGCTAAAATGTAATATCTGTGGGTTGTAGTCATTTCAGGGGCCACGGTTCTGCAAAACGCCATTGCCGTTCAGTAGCCATCCAGTAGCCGTCCAGTAGCCAGCCCATCCGCAAGTGTTGCTATAACACCATATTTCAACTCCAGAAATTTTTGGACAGGCCAGCTACTGGATGGCTACTGGATGGTGATGACATCGTGCAGAATCATGGCCACTGAAACGACTACAATCTGCAGGTATCACATTTTAGCGATGCTGTGTGGAAATGGCCCTTGTGATGCCTTTTTGCATTCACGTGAAATGTTATTCCATAGCAAGGTTTTTGGCTCATGCAAACAAGCTCTAATACAGTCAAATACCCAAGCACATTTGTGAGGCTTCCTTTCATTTGCTAGAGTCAAACTATTAATGTCTTTGTCCTGCCCCACCTGATTTCAGCTTCAGAGACGGAGTCCTTTGTACTCACCCTCTGTTTTGAAGTCTGCAGCCATCCTGGAGTTTAGGTACTCAGGGCCAAGGCAAACATTACTTTAACGATATAGCAGCTCTGTCTTTTCCTCTCTACAGTAAGTGCCAGGATACTAATCTTTCTTGCAATGATCTCAATGGGCTGCTTTAATAGATCATTTTTTCACACCATAAATTGCAGGTAAATTGCAGTCCGCTCTAAACTGAGAGTCCAAATCCATACCAGGACCTCTATGCTCAAACTGGAATCACATGGGGCGTCAAATATAGCTGCTGCTACATCTTCAGTGGTATGAGGTTTAATCTGAACTACCCTCTGTTCTTTCATCTTGCTATTCAGGCGTTCTGTCACACAGCCCTAAGACTGGCAGAACCAACCCAAGCTCTCCCATTGCCTGAGGCAGGAAGAGACACCAATAATTTTGCCATCACCACCTACACTATCTCACCTTTGACAGCAAAAGAGAGGTCACTGGGGCTATTTATAGAATCTATA
Source organism: Iguana delicatissima (assembly GCA_948472985.1). Lineage (NCBI taxonomy): Eukaryota > Metazoa > Chordata > Lepidosauria > Squamata > Iguanidae > Iguana > Iguana delicatissima. The sequence continues at coordinate 12,385 of CAOKZL010003699.1, read as the reverse complement.
TATATAGAAAAAAAGAAAAAAAGTTCTATTTTTACTTTTCAAATGCCCAGCTCCGAAGGGTTCTTCCTCAGAGTTGATGTGGATAGTATTCCTCAAGAGATCACATGTGTCATGCCACTAGCAGTCTCCCAGGATAGCCCACTCATAATGCCTAACTATCACAATCCCCCAGAACCAGCCATTTGGAAACTAGTTGGAGAGCTATCTGCAACAGCAGCAGGTTCCCAGACTTGTGGTGGCGGAGCTTGGAGTGTGAGGGGGGGGGGCAGGAGGGGGCAAGGCTACGGTGCGAGGGGCATGGCTTGTGTGCGCATGTGGCCAGGGTGCGCAGGGACGTCGCTACAGGCTGGGATGCTTCAGAAACATTGCCACCCGGGGCAAATTGCTCCCCTGCCCCCACGTTCCTACGCTACTGGCAATGTCTGAATGGGGAAGGGGACAAATCCATTATTCCTGGAGGTCTACCACCTGAGCATCTGTCTCACTGGGCTTAATGGGAGGAATGGCCCTGTTCACTTGGCATCCAAGAGAGTTCCTTGTGATTTTTTCCCCCTGGCATTATCCTGACTCTATTTTTAGTTTAACCCATGTTTCTAGGGCTGAAGATCCTCTTTTCCTTCTCTTTTACCAACTTGTTTCCTGAGTGTGCCCAGAGAGATCTCTGCTGCCTTCTACATCCATAGAGGAAGATTTATTCCCTAGGTTATCTGGATCCATACATGATATGGTCAACCTGTCACTTTTCCCTTTCGGAGTGGCTTGTGTCCTCCTTCTGAACTCTGAATCCAGAGTAATGCTGGACAAGCAGGGAATATAGAGGCTGCTATATAGGTCTCAAGTTCAGTACAACTTTTACAGTATTTTTAAAGAGCTGATTTCATCTGCCATTGTGCCCCCAGTTGTTTTCAACCAACCAACTAACCAAACCAAAGCCACAGTATTTCCTTTCTCTTGTGTCCTTTCCCCAAATCTTTGAAGGAGAAGCCAAGTTTCAGGGCTCTTTATTTTCACTTTTATTTTTAAAATGAATTGTAGTTGTTTCAGGGCTTATAATAAGAACTAACCTTCCAGTCTCCCATCATTATTTCAAGTATCTGTAATGCCAGAAATAGATATATCATCCATTGCCTATCTCTGACCAATGAGGCACTCAAGAGCCTCTAAAAGACTTGAACTTTTTGTTACACTGTGAACTATAACCAAAAATTGGAAGTCCAGGCTCATGGCACCCTGTACTCAAACAAGTATCCCTGACAACCAGGAAGTGAAGTTCTATGTGTTTCCCTTAGCCACTGTTTTCAGTAGCGCCCACATTTCTTCCAATATTTAGCTTCCAAATCCCCCATTTCAGCATTTCTATAATGCCTCCTTCAGTCCTATTTGGCAAACATTAGCTTTCTCCACTTTTATCTTCCAAACTTCAGATTGAATAGCCCTCATCTGATATATTTGGAACCAGACGTGTTTCATGTTTTGGGTTCGGTTTTTTGTTTTTTGTTTTCTTTTTTTTCCAGATTTTGGAATAGCTATCTTTGCATATACATAAAATGCAGTACTGTACATGAGAACTCCAGGGAGCCCACAAATGAACAAGCAGGAGCACCATAGCTGCCACGCTGAAGGTGGAAGCAGGTGGCCAGTGGGCTCCTTGGAGATCTCCAGTACAGTACTCCTTTTTTATTTTGAATACAGGTATCAGGTACCTTATATCATCAGTCTTTCTCAGTCTCTCTCCAGCTTCATGTCTCATATACAACACAAATAGTGAACAAACAAGATGGGAGGCTTGAGAGAGAGATGAGGATCTGTGAAATGGCAGGAGGCATGGATTTGTGCTAGGCACTTTGCTTGGATTCCTCAACCTGTATTAGGACTAGTACAGTGAACCATGTGCAAGAGGGTTGGTACTAACCAAACCACTTTTCTCTTTAGCAACATGTATGTTAATATAAATGCTTGTACTCTTTAATCTGAATGCATGTTTGAGCTATTTTTTTACCCATTTAAGAGCAAGCATTCCCCATTTTGTAGAAACACAGTTCATTAAGTCTGCTGTGCATATTCTACATTGTTAGAAGAAGGCTCTTTGTTCCTGCACTTGCCTTGACACATGTACACACGTGAATTTGCATATATGCACACATGAGAGAATGAATAGCAACAAAACCAAATCTTTTTATAATACAAAAACTCTGCACAGGTGAAACATGTAGTCATTTCCTTACCGCTTGTGTCTGTGAAATTCTGCTTGGTGACATTTGCTAAAAAGTCCATTGCTCGCCCTGTTTGCTGAGGATCATAATCATTCTCTTCTGGTTCAGAAATCTCAAATTCTATGGGAAAAAAAACCAAAATAATAGGTAGACAGTAGACAGTCATCAATATGTTACAAGGAGAGCTCATTCTAATGATGTATCTTCTGGCAAATTGTTGAAAACAAATTTAAAATTGCTAATGGTTAGTAGTTAATGTAACACACGCTAACACTCTGAGATAAGACAAGGCAATTGTTTTGATCCTACCATATCATGTTGTATGGACATGATAGTAAAGAATTTCTTCCTAAGATTTACATGGAATCTCGTAATTTGAATCCATTGGTTCTCATTCTACTTACTGGAGCAGGAGAAAACAAGCTCATCTTCTATATGATATCCCTTCAGATATTTAAAGACAGCTATCATGTCACTGCTCAGTCTTCCCTTCTCCGAGCTAACCATACCCGTATCTCTAAATTGTTCCTCATAGGACTTAGTTTCCAGACCTTTGATCATCTTAGTTGCTGCCCCCTGAACACACTCCAGTTTGTTGATATCTTTCTTGAAATGTGGTGCCCAGAACTGGACAGTTTTCTGGGTAAGGCCTGATCAAAACAAAAGAGACTGGAACTACCACTTTATTGGCTTTTTGGCTGTTTAGGGCCTCTTTTGGCTATGGTCTACTAGGACCCCTAGATCCTTTTCACATGTACCATTTTTGAACCAGGTGTCACCCATCCTGTATTTGTGCATTTCACTTTTTCTTGCCTAGATGTAGTACCTTATATATATTCATGTTGAAATTATATTTGTTCATACACTTCATTCAGTATAAACTCAGAACGTCTAAGAAGATTTGGGCAGAATGAGAGAATATCTCTAATCTACAGCAGAATTTCCTGGCCCTTACAAATAACAACTACTATTAGTACTACTACCACTGCAGCTGCTGCTGCTGCAGGTCAAATCCTTCATATCCTTCATGAACAGAAGCAGCCGGCTCATATCCAGTCCATTATCATCTAGCGAAGGACTGTTGACAGTGCTTGGCAGTGACTTTCCAGGTTTTCAGACAAGGGTCGTTCCCAGTCCTACCAAGAAAATGTGTGGACTGTACCCAAGATCTTCTGGAGATTAAAAAAACAACAACAACCCTGATCTGTCATTGAATTACGGCCATGGCTTCAAGTTTCATTTGCTGAGTGCCGAGAAACTTGGGGGGATCACCATTTGTTTGTTTTTCATTTTTTTTTAAATTAATTTAGTCACTTCACACAATATTTTGGTAGAAAGATGAGATAAAAGTGTGATTAATTAATCAATCCTAAACAATCCTTGTGAAAGGTAAATGCTACATCAGTCACTGCTAACAGCCATCAAAATAAAATTTGCCAGGTTCTGCTTGGATGTGCCCAAAATATGGAGAAATGTGTAATCTAGTTTTGGAAGTCATGAAATTAATCTTGGATTGTCAGTGTTTACATGTCAATGTCTATATTCACCCACTTGTGGACTTTGATATAGTGTATATAGCAAATATATTATGAATTATAATGCAGATTGAAAAAGTAGAAAAATACTGCAATGTCCTTCAAATTATATTTATTTTAAAAAATACTATATTGTTTTTAAAGCCTCATATGACTAAATGATACATTTTCCCATCCATCATCTCATCATTATGCTGCAAAACTATAAAAAAAGAGAAGCCATAATAAATGTGTAAATGTCAGCCAACATTTTTTCACTGCTAAACTTCTTAAAATGTATAATCACCCAAAATTGTTTTAACATATACTTACCCTTTTCCTTTAAGGCTTCTGTAGACAGATTTCCATTTGGTATAATACTACTATTTCTCTGAAATAAGTAAGCAAAATGACATATAAATCCTTTCTGGCATATACAAGTAGATATATAAAAGTAGTATAAAGTAGTACCTTTTGGTAGGCCCAAATATTTTACTGGGACAAGAAGTAGTAAGATGACAGGCATCATATTGCAAAAAGTGTTGAAAAGTTTATATTTTAATTTATAACTAGTATATTTCAACTGAGGCCTAAATACCCTGAAGGCAACAGCTCCTGCCTGATCTTAGAAGCTAAGCAGGGCCAGCCCTGGTTAGTACTTGGATGAATACCAAATTTTTGTTGTTGTTGCTGTTGTGTGTCTTTCTGACTTGCAGTGATCTTAAGATGAACCTACCACGGGATCTTCTTGGCAAAAGTTGTTCAAAGAGGGGTTGCCTTTACCTTCGTCTGAGACTGAGAGAGTGTGACTTCCCCAAGGTCATCCAGTGAGTTTCTGTGGGTAAGCAGAGATTCAAACTCTGATCTCCAGACTTGTAGTCCAATGCTCACATATTTAGACTTGGAAAGGCTGTCACCTCATTCTTAATTTTTCTATTATATGAAGAGCCAGTGCGGTATAGTGGTTTGAATGCTGGACTATAAGTCTGGAGACCAGGGTTCAAATCCCTGCTCAGCCATGGAAAACCACTGGGTTACCTTGAACAAGTCATGCTCTCTCAGCCTCAGAAGAAAGCAAAGGCAAAATCTGTCTGAACAAATTGAAAACTGTGACAGAGTTGCCTTAGGGTCATCCATAAGCTAGAAATGACTTGAAGGCACACAACAATACAAATAAAGAGCTCATTCACTAAACAAATTTTCAAAAACAAATTCCAGTCCAATGAAATTCTATTGGTTGTCCCAATATTAGATAAATGGATCCCATTTATCTAAAAAGTAGAGCTGCAGTACTACAGTATATGTCTTCTGATAGTATCTTCTAACTTAGCCATCTCTACAACATCAAGCACTTTATTATTTTAGCTACATCCATTTATAAAGTATGCCATCAGTTTGAAAAGTATTATCCACCTCACTGACTATGGCAATGGTAAGAATTTTTTTCTCTCCTCCTCTCCTTTTTTTCTCCTCCTTTTCTCCTCCCATCACTTTTAACTTCGATATAAAGAATCAACTTGTCTGTTCATTTCAGTACTGCACCAACCTCTTCACCCCAGTGACTACCTGGTGGTTGCACTGGGAAGTGCAGTAAGCTATACCAGTGGTTCTGAACTCTTCCTTTACTGGGGACTCCCTGTAAATATAATTGTTTAAATTTAGATTTAAATATTCAAATATTTATTTATTTGTTTGTTTGTTTATTTAAGGCTTCTGGAGACTAGGATTCAAATCCCCACTCAGATGCTGTTTGACCTTGGGCAAGTCACATTCTCTCAGCCTCAGAGGAAGGCAAAGGCAAACCCTCTCTGAACAAATTGTGCCAAAAAAAAAAAAAACCAACAACCTGTGATTGATTCACCTTGGGATTTCCACTAAGTCAGAAGTGTCTTGAAGGCACACAACAACAAAGTGCCACTGACAGGGAGAGGTTCTTTCAAGCTATCATGATCTCTCTCCATTGAAAACTGATTTATGGTGACCCTTAAGCGAACCTATCATTGAGGTTTTCTTGGCAAGATTTGTTGTGTTTGCCTTTCTATGAGGTTGAGAGAATGTGATTTGCCTGAGGTCACCCAGAGGGTTTCCATGGCCAAGTGAGGATTCAAACCCCAGTTTATGCATATGCAGGTGCTGTAATTGCTCCCTCATTTGCTAATTAGGAAGCAGTTTGGGTGTGTACCCATGCTTATTGCTGTGTCTCCTTCGTCAGAGATGCAGCAGCAGGGGGTGTAGATGCTGAGGGACATGGCAGCAGGTTTGTGTGCATGCCCAAATTGTGTTCCTCTGCAAATGAGGGACACAGTTTGGGCATGCGCACATGCCTGCTGCTGTGTCCCTCAGCACCCACACCGCAGCTGCTGTATATCCCTGTTGCTGCCACTGCTGTTGGTGTCTAGCAGCAGGATTTCACAAATTACCAGCAGTTAACCCCAGGTTAAGAATCACTGAACTATGCCATGGCAGTCTTCTGGGCACAAACACCACCTCCTTATCAAAAACAAGCCACTCTATAGGTAAATTTATTAGTTATGTTTACTAGAACCAGCCCCTCTGAACTCAGTCGTGTTTGCTCCCTGGTAAATATACAAAGGATTGCAGCTGTAGCCATAAAGAACAACCTATTGGTTTGGAGAATATAGCTGATGAAGTTTCTGTTCCTATAAATTGCTTTTCAAAATTTCAGCATCTATCACCCTAAAACCGTACCAACACAGCAACAATGGCCTGCATATTCTGTGGTCCTATCTTCTCCTGATGTTTCCAAACATTTGGTGATGTCGGTGAGGTTAGAATACGCTGTAAGTGAAAACACTGTAACATATTGCTTTCTTTCAATTGCGGGGTGCATGAGTCTCTTATTTCTAGCTCCTTATGCAGCAGATATTCTGTGTCCCTTACAAAGGCTCACAAAGAAATAAGTAGCGCTGCTGGTCCTGTGCCTACATGCATTGCCACTGAGACCCCTCACTTTTTATGTCCCCCAGCCTCAGTCTGGATCTTTCCCCATACTTGCTTCTTTGTAAGTTTAAAAACCAATCACAAAATTCTAAGTGATATATTTAGGCCTGTTCAGGTCCTCAGGTCCACTTCCCTACCAGAGAGCATTTAGTGTTGGACAACTGTAATAGCCACCAAGGGAAAACTGGTTCCATCACGGGTTGAATGCATTCCAGTTGTTTGGCACCTTGCCTCAGAGGACCTTGGTCAGACCTGCTCCCTAGCAGATAGGTGGATAAAAGGAAGAGCAAGAAAGGGGGCATGATATAGTGCCTGAATAATCCTGAAACCCCCCTCCCATGGCACTATAATTTCTGTTCTGTGCTAGGCCTGAGCGTGATAATATTTTGCAAGATATTCTGAGTTGGATAAAATAATTTTAAACAAAAAAATGCAACATTTCATGTAGCTTGGCTAACGTAGTATGAGCTGGTGGACAATTGGCAATGATAACATGCACATAAAAGTGTTAGACTTCAGTGCCCTCACTGATGTTAATTAATTTCAGACACTCTGTTCTTACTCTTTTTTGGCCCCGATCCCTCTTGTGAATTTTATTCAGTTTCTTAGGTTGCTTCAACCCTAGTTTGGTGCTCTTGAAAGACTCCAAGCGCCTCTTCATGGTTCGGTGGAAAATCTCCTTGTTTTGCTTATCATCTTCATTTGGAGTTATTTCATGGCGACTATAAAGAAGTTTGTTCTGTAGCCCAGATCAAAAGAAAATCAGAAGTTAGAACTGGTAACACACGCACACTACCACAAATCCTTGCTTCTTACCAAAACACTTGAAATCTTTTGCTACTCCCTCCCCACATATTCTGAAACATAAATCAGTGAAAATTAAAAGACTTACTGAATCAACCATGTTTACATTCTTTTCACATACACAAGAAAAATCACTCAAACCAAACCCCTAAAGGAGATGTTCCAGTATTTATATTGTGTGTATATTTCATAATAAACCCAGAAGAACTTAGATTTTGCAACCTCTATTTCAGAACTGCTAGCCTGCAGAAATGTGGGTTCTGTCCCCTTAATGCATCTTCCTGAAGTGAAAATGTAAATCTCCCACTTCAAATTAGAATTGAGACCTTTGGAATATCAAAAGTGTCTCTAAGATCTGCTGGAGTGAGCAGAAGGAAAACTGCAGCTAGATCTATTTTGCAAAAATCCATGCAAAAGCTTTTTCAAGAGTTCACACACTGTTATACAAGGCCACTATTCTGTACCAGCTACATAATTAAGTAAACTAGTTTACTAATTTACTAGTTAAGTAAACTTAAGTAAATAACCTTTCCTAGCCCAGCCCCCTCAGACCTGATGGAAATGTCAATCCCATGTCTGATTGTTGGCAGAACAGACCTACTCCCCATGCAGCTGACGCCCAGTAAAGTGTGTTGTAGGGGAAGTAGTGACAATAGTGTCACAACAGTGATCGTGAATACAGAACAGTTACCTAGATTTACTTATTTGTAACTGTTACATATTCACAATCACTGATACAGAAAGCTGCCCCAAATTTCTCAACATTAACATGCTTCTGCTTTCCCAAGAGAATCTGAGAAACTACAAGAACAACTCTGATTTAGTTTCAGGTTTCTCATATAGTTCTTCTACAAATGGAAGATAACTCCTGGATGTTGAAGGGCACTTTCAAAATTCAGCTCTTTCTGTCTAAACACCCAAAAGTTGAATAGTTAGATCCCTTTGATTTTCATTTCATGTATTGTGTTTCATGCTCTCACCTCTTGCCGGGGCTTGTACAAATACTGTTGTAGAGTGTGATGGGTGAACATATCTTCGGCATCTCGGATACTTTTTCTTCTCTGTTCTAGTGCTTGCATATCAAGGCAGACAGAACTGGTAGTTTCTCTCCTTAAAAATAGGTATTTTGATTGTTATGTTCTGCTTACCCATTACAAAACTGACAAACTTTACCCACATGGTCCAATCCCATGATAAGATCCTGCCATCAATTCAGAATTAGCATGAGGTGGGAATGCAGATCTCTTAAAGGAAGCTAAGAAATTCTTGCTGCTTATATTATATTGAGGATACACAGATGGCTGAGATGAGCACTTTCAAAGAAAACATATCTTTCCTTTTGAATACACAGTCATGAATCCTGGGTTACTATCATGAAGCTCCTCCCACTATTGTAAACAACTGAACAGCTAAATTCTGAGGTCATTGGGGGAAGGATTTCTCTCAATACCACCACCTTCAAAATTACTTATGATGAGGGTGTGGAAGAAGGCCTTCTCCATGGCTGCTCCAGGACTGTGGAACTCCCTTTCATAGGAGCTGAGAATGAGTTTTTATGGGGAGTGGTGCTGTCCTTTTTTCCTTTGGCATGTTTTAAATAATTTTAAATAGTTTTTAATATGCCACTTTATGTAATTTTTTTTATTATTTTAAATACTATGATTGATTTAGTTGAGTTATATAATAATCATTGTTGTAAAGTACTTTGGGCTGCATACTAGAAGAAATCCAGAATATAAATTAGACAACCAAACAAACTAGGACAATTAGCTAGCTTTAAGTATTATTATTACTAAAAAACATGTTTAGTGAAAAGGTGGAATAAAAATTTAAACCAAAAGTTGAAAAACCTCTGAAACTAGGATCCTGGTTTCTTGCTCCCAAACAAATCAAGATTTGGAAATCAAAAACAAAACTTAGTTTACAATTGTGTTTTTCAGGATGCACAGTAAACTAGAATTCTAGGTTTGGTTATCATGATAAACTTTCCATTTATGATTTAATTTATTGGCTTGGATTAATGGGAGGAGCCAAGCGGGAGCAAAGGGGATGCATTCACTGATACGCAGCTCATTCACAGTAATCCAGGACCTGTCAGAATATTTAAAAACTGGCCTAATCAAAGGCAGAAAATTGAAGTGTGGTCTATTTCTAGTTATCTCTTATAACTACAAAGTTGGAAGGGGTACGCTCTGAACTATGTTTGAGCACCCCCCTACTCATTAAAATACTAGCATATAGGTAGCTAGAACATCTGGGAGGAGAGATTTCATCTCAAAGGCTAGTTTTCCATTGGCAGAGAGATTTCTACATGGTGGAGAGCTGAAACATGCATTCTAGCAACTGCAACTTGTAGCCTAAAAACATTCATCTGAAGTAAGTTCCACTGAGCCCAGTAGATCTTACTTCTGAGCAGACATGTATTTGATTGTGATTCCCATTTCCTTTGACATTTGGAATGACTTCAACTGAACCTACAGGATTGTTTACTCCATTCCAGGTAAGGCTGATCTGGTAGATCTTAAATTCTAGTTAAGGTAAACCCTTGGAAGACTTTTTCCAATTGAAACCAGTGGGGTTCTAAAAGCATTTAACTCTGGCTGGATCTTTTAAAAAATGTACATTTTCCTCTTCTTGCCCCAACTACTAATTTGTATAATACTAGCTTTCAAGCCACTGACAGATAAAAGTATGGGACAAGTTTCTAAACTACTTACAGCAACTGGGAGACAGAAGCTTCTCCATTCATTTGATTGATAATGCTGAAGTCCACATTGGCTGTGTTATCAATACTTGGGGAGCGGATGAATGCCAGAGAACCTCTTCGCTCTCCCTGTTCAACAAAGAATGCATAAACACACATACTTCACTATAGAATTTTCAACTAGAAGATTCAGGAGGGATGTTGACACTGAAGCAGAAGTTAATTTATTTTTTAAAAATAATCTTTTTTGTGTATGATTGGCAGTGCTTCCTTCTCCACTCCAAGCTTTACTCTGCTTATGTACATATGTATTTAATTTGCACCACACATTGCTCCCAGGACAGGATTCAAATATTTAATCTCTAAAACATATTACAGATATAGGATTTAAAAAAAAATGCATGGAATAGAATGATGCATGTTTTTCATGGTGGAACTAACTATGCAGAGTTCATGGAAGTAAATTAGTATGATTGCAACTACAATTTACACAAATAGTGTGCTTTTCCTGTTGAAAATTATATAAAATGCACAGGTTCCAAAGCTGTATGAAATTCTCATACTTCGCTGCTGAAAAGGTGCTAGAGTCACCTTTTTACCATATTAAATATGAAAAAAGGATATGCATGGCACTTGTATCTTTGCTTTTTGTTTTTTGCAATGTGTGGAATTGTTGGGTAATATGCAAATATGTGTCTGTGGGGGGGGTCGCAGTAGATGCTCTAAACTGGAAGGGAAGACAGAAGGTAGATGATTAGATCTGTTAGATCTCTGGGTGATTTGAATTAGGGCAGGAAGAGTTTCTGGTGCCTAATAATTTAATGATAGCAAATTATAACATTGTTGAAGCTCTCCAGTATGGTCTACCGATCTGACCATTGGATTAGGACTCTGAAGACCAGAGTTCACATCCTCACTTGGTCATGGAAACCCACCGGGCAACCTTAGGCAAGTCACATTCTCTCAGTCTTTGAGGAAGGCAAAGGTAAATTTCGTCTGAAGAGATCCCGCCAAGAAAACCCTGTGATAGGTTTGCCTTGTTGTTCTGTGCCTTCAAATGGTTTCCAACTTATAGTGACCCTAAGGCAAACCTATAATGGGGGCTTTCTGGGGCTGAGGGCGTGAGACCCACCCAAGCTCACCCAGTGGGTTTCCATGGATGAGCAGAAAACTGAACCCTGGTCTCAAGGCTTGGAGTCCAATGTTCAAACTGCTACACCATGCTGTTTCTTTTAGGGTTACCATAGGTCAGAAATGACTTTGGCGATTTCCACACTACACTGTGATAGCACTATTATTCCACTTTCAACATGCTATGGAATCCTGAGGTTTGCAGTGTTAGCACAGTTCTTGTGCTAAACTGCAAGAAAAATTTACTTCAATTACTATATGGGCTGACCCTCAAGATTACAGCATTATCCAACAAAAACTGAAAAATTTTAGGACCAGTATGGCATTATGAAGTGTCATTGTGTGTGTATGTGTGTGTGTATGTGCCTTCAAGTTGCCTGTTGATTTATGGTGACGCCCCAAATTTCATAGGGTTTTCTTAGGCAAGGAATACTCAGAGGTGGTTTTGCCAGTTCCTTCTCATACTGGACTTAAAAAAGTTTGGCACAGTTTTAACTTTTGCATTAAAATCAATTTTATGAAAAGTGCTCAATTTTGATTGGTGACAATCCGGAGTTGTCGGGAGAATGGCGTCAGGGTCGGCAGCTCCGTCAGAGTCTCTGTTACAGTTTGTTTTTCTGTGGTTTAATAGTTTCATTGTTTTATTTTTTCTATCTTTTCATTGCTTTGCTGCTCTCATGTTGTCTTCTCTTCAATTTCTACTCTTTCTTCTCTTTATATTTACTTTTTCTTCAACTGTTATAATTTCTCTTATATTTTGACTCCCTGCTTTCCTGCTTTGCTACCTAATGCTTATCTACAAACGCCAAGTCTCTTCAAGTTGTTGTGTCTTTGGGGAATTTCAGTCAACTGTTGGCCATAGTTGCTGCTTTTGTTGTTTTTGGCCAAGGAACTAACTTTGAAGGATATTTTTGTTTTGTTTTGTTTGCTGTTTCACTGTTGAGCTGACTCTGGTGAAAGGAGGTTGCTGTTGATTGAAAGAGCCTGCAAAACTTAATGATCTTAAAGCTGTTGGTGCGAACTGTGGACAATTCAAGAGTTCTGGAGAGAATAAGCCA